>JASDQU010198258.1:4608-19419 GCA_032191745.1 Picea mariana | reverse complement strand
GATAACTCAATCCGTAAAGCGTCTTCCCGTGAGGGATTTCACCATAAGGGTACCACTTTGGAGTTCATCCATTTATGCACCTTATCAGCCATGATAAGACATTAATGATTCATCTTTGCATCGATTGGTTTCCACTTGGACATATATCATTCTCATCAAGGGCATCATATCAATCAATTACTTGACATCAATCAATGACATCAATCAAACCAAACCATTTACCTATGATCCAACAATCTCCCAAATAATCAAATCATTGGCATCAATGACAACATGATCCAACAGCGTTAACCGTCGTTCACTTGACTAAATAATATTTTTTGTGCATTTAACTAGTTCATTGTTCATAATCAAATATCCAACACAATTCCATCACAAAACAGTAGGCATCCTATACAATCTGTAAAAGGGATTTTGTTCCCTTATTTGCCTCCTATAACAATTTCCAAACAGTAGCCATCCCACTCTATTAACCGTCGAAAACAACCACTGCCCATGTGTTTCTTCAATCCACAACCATACTCAAAAGTCATGTTTTCAAAATAATAATGAAGTCACTATCACTGCAATAAAGCCCATCAAAAGAAATAATATTCATTAACATATATATAGTCAGAAACCAAAGAACCAATATCAAACTGCAATCTGAATTGATATTCAAATATACAACCAACAGCCATCATTTAGACACTAGCTATGCATAGGGTAACTTGCACAAGCAATGTAATTCTGCCACTGTAAAAAAAACAATTCAGTATCGCTTAAAGAGCTGGGCCATCTATCCAACATGACAAAACCTCAACAACATGCCCTTCATAACAAATGATTGATAAACATGATTAAAACTCTTTTAAACCCAAGCTATCCATACTATACACAGTGCGGAGCCACCCAAAAAACATGATGCAATATTTCCATTTTACCAAACCAAACACACAGTCACAGCAGTAGCTCAATTTGTTGTTGGGTAATCAACCCAAAATAGTATTACTTCAATTTAGCCCAACTGTGATCAACCATGCCCTGCAATTTCAATTAAACAATCAAACAATCATAAGGATATAGTTCCCAAAATCATCTGGTTCAATAATCGTTCGACCCCAAGAGAAAACCCCAGTTACCACGACCATTATTTATTTTGAAAACACACAACGCGACATGAGAAACGTCAAGCATTTTCACCAATACTAGATAAACATTCAAATAATCATCAGTGCAAATATGAGTGACTGTGTATCTACCAAACAACTCGTCATTGTCTTAAAAAATCAACAACCTAACAAGCTGAAGCAATGACGCATACACATGCATCCAATCGAATCGGGGCAGAGGCCCTTTCCATTAACAATACTGAGCTATCAACATAAGGAGAGTAACTGTGTGCTTTGAAAGTGCAACTGGTAATGTAGGTTTTACCACTATTATAACCAAGCCAGTGACTATATACCAACCAACACAACTGTCATACGACCAACTGGGCGAGCCTATTCTCAAAATAGTCGACAATTATACAACCATCCAACAACAACTGAGTCGTAAAACAACAGTCCAGGCTAGTCTTCTTGAACCATTTCCAAACTAGAGGGCCAAGGTTGTTCTGTAGTCAACATGGGGAGAGCAGAGCCACTCTTTGTAATGGCAAAAACTCCAAGTCCACGGTGTATACAGGACAAAGCACGACTCATTCGTGGTCGGGCACAAATCTATGACAGGGGCCATAACTGAAAGGTAGGGCTCTATTTTGGCCTGGAAAAGGTTACTTAATGCATACATGGTATAACCCTCATGCCCTTCAGTCAAAAATCATAGCACAGAGGTGAAGACAGGGCAGAGGAAGAACAGGAACCTCATTTTGTGACCCCTGGTGGTGCAATCAACCAATGTCGAAGTGAACAAAACATAGTGACGTAGAAAACCTCCGACGATCAAACACATGAAAGCCCGAGACTGGATTTAGTGACAGTGCGTGAAGATAGCTATCCACCCAAGACTAAACAAAAACCCTCCAACCAAACAGTAGTGATAACAAGGAGCCATCACCCAGGAAGACCAATAACCTTGACGAACTCAAAATTGTTACAGAAAGAACCATCCACTCTTCATTCCAAGAACCCAAATTTCACACAGTTGCAACAATTAGGAAAACACAAACCCATACACCTGAGCCAATAATCATTTCATAACCAGAGCAGAATCACGAAAGGCCAAAAAATGACATACCTGTAATCGAATGTCCTTAAAACGAGAGTTGGTCGAGCAGTTCTTCCCTGCTAAAATTCTGGATCATAACCACAACAGCAAGATCAAACAATAGCTCGATTAGGGTGGTGGCTAACATGAGGGGTAAAGGTGATGTGCAGTAAATTCACGTCACCTCCACCCACAATTCATTTACTCATCAGTACATGCCAACCAGCTTCCAATTAATGCCATTAATTTAACTCTGCATTGGAATCTGCATTGTTTACTTGCCAAATGCACTTTCCATATCATATATCCAATTTATTAATACACAACTCAAACAAAATCGCATAACCATTAGCGTTCACCACCTTGTCAAATGAGCCACCGAAGTTCAATCTATCCAAATATACCATATGTGGATCGGCCACATAATTCAATTAACCATTGCATAACCATTATCACTATCACCTTGCCAAGTGCGCCACCAACATCTCACACCATATGCATATTAAACATGTAATTTAATCACAATTTCATAACCATTTACTTGCTAGCTAGGGATTAACAATAATCATCAAGTACTTTCATGCATGTAGTATAGTTAGGATAGCTTTAGAATCTTCCCCTTGCAATTGTTTCTCATTTCCTTTAAGTTATTCACATGTGATATTGCAGAACTAGGTCCCCTTCCCTTGCATTTGTTCTAGTATTTTTTCTCTCTCAAAACTACCCTTCATGTAATTTTACTAACATGTTTGTTATGCAGGTGTGATAAGAATAGACAGCAATGACATTAATGAATAGCATAGGTTGTAGTAACATAAGGAATCAACACTTCATAAGATCAATTCATAACCAATAACAACAAGATCTTCATCAACCATGTGAGTTGTGTCACACATCATTTCAACATCAAAAATGAACAGATTTTCTCTCCAATAGTTCAAGGGGGTCTCACCTACTAGTATTATTTAGTTTTTATAATAATAGGCTTTAGAAACAATTTGCGGGTGAAACTTCGTTGACATTTTCAATCGTCAATACATACCTGTGAGCATTCTCTCTAGGTGAGAGTTTGTTGCGAATTATTCCCTAGTGCACTGGGAATTAGTTGCAGTACTCTGAGATTTCCAGATCTGTCATGTTGTTGAATCCATGGAAGGGAAGTGGGCAAGACGAAGGATTGTTGAGAAGAGAAGGGGCACACTTCTTGGGGTGGGACAGGCATGTGGGCATTGGAGGGCTAGTTGCAACATTCAGCACCTTGGACTGAGCAATCTGGTTGATTGGTAGACCATATATTGGCACTAGAATTCATTTTTCCCTAGTGTAGTTTGAGCCCCAACACGGGCGCGACCTATTACTAAAATATTATGAGAAACAGAGTCTATGGCTAGGAGGAACATATGAGTCATGCATGCAATTGGTGATTTTTTTGAAAGATAAGTGTTATTATGTACTTGTCTATTTACTATGTGTTCATTTACTTGTATTAGTTATGGTCTACCTCATGTATCATAATGCATATGGATAATGGTTGTTATTTTGTGTAATGTTTTTTATTCATGTAAGTTCCATGTGGTTATTCATTTTAATAGTTGTACATGCTACATACGTTAGTTGATAAGTGATTTATGTTAAGATAGTCTTGGTAAATGATCAAGAGATTCTTGAGGAAGGCTAGTAGTATTGTGCATGTGGGAAGTGGTTAGGGTGCATATGTGACTGGATTCATTGTGTGCATAGGAAAATAGTTTGTGCACACAAGGAAAGCAGGACTTTCCAGGAAAGTGGGTATGGTTATGCACCAGTGGTAGTCGGGTGCCCCATATTAGTATGTGCACAGTAGTGTTCACATGTTCAGAGTGGGTTATATGCATAGTAATGTTGGTGAGATCAGCATGTTGGTGTGTATAGTTTTATTTTGTGTACTTTCATTGTTATAATCTATTTAATCAGGAAGGAGTGTGGTGTGGTGCGAACTAGTTTGGGTTGTGTGCATTTCCTCAAGTCTTTCCACATAGTCTGAATGATAATTTTGCACTAATTTTCTAGAGGTAATGTTGCTCAATAGTAATTTGGGGACCTTACTTGAGGTATCAGAACTGAAGTTGGGAGATTTTGTGTGAAGGGTTCCAGCCTGGGTGGTTGGGCATGTTACATTTTGGTATCAAAGCCATTGGTTCAACACTAGACTTGTATGGGCCAGAATTCATCAAAATTTGCAGAGCTCTAGTTTCAACACTGATCCTGCATAGGCCAAATTTGGAATTTTAGCATGAATATGGTGCGCATTAAGTAAGAATGAGTAGATGGGTGCGCTAAGTATATGATATTGCAGAGTGTGGCACTGGAACTGCACAATAAACAGTGGTGCATGGGTATGCGCACTAAAGGGTTTGGGACTACACAGAACAAAGTTGTGGTGCATATGCACTACTAATACATGATGTGCCATTATAATAAAAAAAATTACATTGTGCATCGTTGTGTGTGTTGAATACTAGTGCATGCATGGGCTTCTGGAGGAAGGATTCTAACAAAATGGTGCAAATTTTTCATGTAGTTGTTGCATGAAATCATCTAACAAATATTAATTGCCTGCACATTTTGTAGAATTAGTAGTGATTAGAGCAGGACAGAATGAGTGTCGAAGGTCAAAAGCATGGAAGATGCATAGAGGAATGACAGTCATGACGATGAATTTTGGGATCTGTATGTCGGTTTCGGTGTTGATGGTACAGAATCCAAGGAAGAACGCATAAATTTGGTAGAAACCATAAATGGACTGCAAAAAGATGTCCAAAGCTATAAATATGGTAATGAAAGGCTTATGAGAGCCAAGGAACAACAATATGACTTCAATGTCAAATTGATGCAAATCTTGGACAAAATAGAAAAGAAAACATATAAGGAGACAGAGTCAAGTAGATCAAGAAGTCACAAGTCTCATGATGAGAAAAGAAGAAAAGAAATAATTTATGGTAAGCATTCTTTCAGGAAAGTGCACAGTAGCTCAAGTCCATCTCCTATAAGAAAGCATAAGAGAAGGACTGGGGTGGATGAGCTATAGTGAGAAATGAATAAGATCAATCCTCCTACCTTTGATGGTGAGCACAAAAAGGATGAGGATGCATAGACATGGTTTTTGGGTATGAGAAAGTACTTCCAGCTGCATAATTATTCTATGAAGTAAGAAAGGATAATTGATCTTTATTAGCTCAAGGGGAAAGCATTAATGTGGTGGGATTAGTCTGTGCAAGTGCAACACATTGATGAGAAGAATATTACTTGGAAGGAATTCAAGCAATATTTTGAATAGAAATATTTAACCAATCACTAATATGATAGGAAAACGAAGGATTTCTTTGAACTCAAGCTTGGGAGCATGACCATAGAGGAGTACGAAAGAATATTTTTAGAGATGCTAAAATATGTACCTTTTATTAAGGATGAGCAAGTGAAGATTCAAAGGTACTTGAGTGGGCTACCATCGTTTATTAGCAATAAGATACAATATGATTATCCAAATACATTGGAATAAAATATAAGCAGAGCTAAGTTCCTTTATGAGCAACAAAGGGGGAGACCGACCTTCCAAAAGGCTTGGGAAGACAAGATGAGAAGCAAGGTGTAAAAAAGGAAGAAAGGGACTAAGCCACCATTTTTCAGAAATACTGTGCAAGGATATCCAATTTCCAAGGAGCCCAGAATGACTGAGGCAATGGAAACTAGGCCAAGGTAGCAGCCAATGAAGTGTTGGGGTTGCCACGAAAATCATATGTTTAGATATTTCCCTCAAAGAGGTGAAAAAATGAGGATTGTGCACAGTGTACAACAAGTTTCAACAATTGAAGACATGGGTAGAAGTGTACCTAGAATTTACACCGCCCTGGACAACAAGCAAGTTGATTTTCAGTCGCACATGATCGATGTGGAAGGTAATACTAATGACCAACCCATTTATATTTTAATTGACTCGGGAGATATTCATAGTTATCTAGATCCTAATATGGTGGAAATATTCCATTTTCCGAGAAGCAAACTTGGAAAATACTGGTTGGTGCAGTTATCTAACTTTGCAAAAAGGAAAATTAATGAGATAGTAAAGGCATATCCAATGGAAATGAATGGATTGCACACAAAGGATGATTTTAATATCATACCTTTAGGCTCATATGATTTCCTCATTGGCATGGATTGGTTGGATGAGAACCATGTTGTCCTGGATTGTTATAATAAGGCATTTACTTCCCTGGATAAGCAAGGAAATTTGAGCACAGTTCAAGGAATTCCAAGAGTTTTGACTATCAGAGAAATTACAGCCTTGCAATTGAAGAAAATCTATAGGAAGGGATGTCAACTATTTATAGTGCACATGGAGGAGGCACCCATGGATAAAGTGCCAAATGTTGAAGATTTCACAGTGCTAAAGGAATTTGAGGATGTCTTTAAAGAGATATCGAGGTTGCCACCGAAAACAGATATCAACTTCTCTATAAATATGATGTCGGGAACAACTCATGTATCCAAGACCCCTTATAGGATGAGTACGCCAAAGTTGAAGGAGTTGTAGATGAAACTTGAAGAGATTTTGAAGAAGGGGTATATACGCCCAACTTTGTCTCCTTGGGGTGCACCAATTTTATTATGAAAAATAAAGATGGTACATTAGGACTCTGCATTGACTTTAGGAAGTTGAACAAGGTAACAATGAAGAAAAAGTATTATTTTCCAAGGATAGATGACCTATTTGATCATCTAAGGGGCACAAGGATATTTTCCAAGATTGATCTCAGATCTAGATATCACCAAGTGAGAATAAAAGAGGAAGACATCAGTAAGATTTCCTTCAAAACAAGGTATGGTCATTACGAGTTTACAGTGGTTCCATTTGGGTTGTCGAATGCACCAATTTTCTTCATGTGTTTAATGAATAAATTTTTCAGAAGATATTTAGACAAGTTTGTCATTGCATTTATGGATGACATAAGTATTTACTCAAAGGATGAAGAAGAGCATGAGTGGCACTTGAGGATGGTGTTGCAGGTATTGAGGAAGCATCATCTTTATGAAAAGTTGAGAAAGTGTTCATTTTACCAGAGGGATATTCACTATTTAGGTCATATCATTTCAGAGGAAGGAATAGTTGTGGACACAGCGAAGATAAAATCCATTGAGGAATGGCCAATACCAAGAAATGTTACAGAATTGAGATCCTTTATGGGACTATAAGGGTACTACATAATTTCACAATAGAAGATCATTCATATCCATTTGCAAGTATAAGAGACACTAAAGAAGTCACGGGAGAAGTACAATGATAGACATGACCATCACTGAACAAAGATAACATTTAGAGTGGGAGACAAAGTATGGTTACAACTAAATAAGAAAAGGCTACAGGGTACTGGTAAGAAGATATAGGCTTTGTGGTATGGTCCTTTTGAGGTATTGGAAAAGGTAGGAGATAACACCTACAAACTCTATATACCCCCATACATGCGCATTTACTCAGTACTGAATGTGGATAATCTCAAACTCTATGATCCTTCCATGCAGGATCAACAGGAGGAGAAGGTCCTACGTTCCATAGAGGACTTAGCACTAGATGCTCAGGAAGAGTTGGCAGAGAACACAGTTTTGCATAATCGTTTTAGAACTACAAGACGAGGGAAGCGTGACCTTTGGCATATTGGGTTGAAAGGACAACTTACAGGAAAAGAAAAGTGGTACCCCAGGGAGAAGGTAGAGTAAAAATTTCCTCGCCTCATTCAGTAAATATTTTTGGGACAAAAAGCATCCCTAAATGGGGAGGTGTGATATGGATTGGATCATTATATTATTTTTCATCTATCTCAATACTTTTTGAGTGGAAAAATTTGAGGAATAAGCTTGTAGGGTCATTTCGGCGGTTGGTCCAAATTTGGAAATTGGGTCCAAAAAACCATCTGAAATATTTTGGATCCTTTTTGAGGCATCAAACAACACTTTTTTTGTCCAAAAATTACTATCCTATGATGTTATATATTTGACACAGCGATACCTTTCCAACGATGCAAATTGTTCATCAATCGGAGTTCGTATGAGAAAGTTATGCCTCCCACAAGTTGACCTACCGTATTGATCACCATGGTGTGTGAGTGGATGCCACGTTAGCCTCAATTACTTATACATGTGGGGATAGCCACGTATTCTATTTTGTAAGAACATTCTAGAAGTTCCAAAATATTATCACAATTGAAGGTTGAGGAAGTCAAAACCCTACCCCTAGATGGCTATCGGGCTATATTAAATACCAGGCCATTAGGAGAAGAAGGGGTTCCATTCTTTTGCATTGTATCTTGTTCCATAGCTGAGAAAAACATCGAAGAGTGGTATTTTGTGAGAAAAACATAGGAGGAGAGATTTTATAGCATCCATACAGGCCATAGTTCAAAGGCCATTCCACAGAGAGTGTATCTTTCTTTGTACTTGCATCATTTATATACCAGAGAAAAGAGAGTAGAGCAGCCTCACCTTCTAGTTGGGTTTTCTCTTGTATTGGGTTTCGTAGGTCATATCTTGTGTTTATTTTTGGATGGTGTGATTTTATTTTATTATTTGCTATTTTATGTATTTTATCTATTTCATGCATAAGCAGAAAAATTAGTAATTAAATATTCTTGAAATCTAAGGAAAAATAACCTTAATAATAAAGATTTCAATTATTTATCAGATCTATTGTGATGAAATTTTCTAGTGGATCATACATGGAAGTTTACAGATCATAGGGGGTCGATAGTAATGCTAGCTTTGGAATATATGAATCCCAATAACCAACTAGCTGGAATGCAGAAGGCACACTTAAGAGGGTTTAATTATATGTTATATTTGCAACACCTAAGGATGATAGTACACAAGTATTGTAAGTGTTGTAACCATTTCTTCAAGAGAGCTATGAGACAATCAAGATAGGACAAGATAATGTGAAAAAGGTCATGGAAGCAGTATGACATGTGGTATGACCCTAATGGGGGTGTTTATGGGGTTAAATGTATATGATATGACCCCAAAGGGGGCATTTGGCGGTTAAATGTGTAATGGGTAAATTTATATGTAATAGCGGTCAGCCTAATAATATAGGGGCCACATGTGTAGGAGAATCTCCTTCAAATACCGAAATAACATTCATAAATCCAAATCACATGTCCTCAATAATTACTATGTGATATCTATATATACATATTCACACATTGCACCTATGGCCCCTTTATTATTAGTTCTACCAATATTGCATATACATTTACCCATTACATAAACATTTAATTACCCCCCTATATGACCCCTTTGTGATCATATCATATATATTTAACCCAATATATGCCCCCCTTGGGATCATACCAACATGGCACCCTGGAATGTGGCTCCAACATTCTTTAATATGAAGGGAATAATAGTATATGTGAAGGTCCCTCGTGGGGTAGTGAAGGAAATATTGTATTGATCTTGGGGATGAATCTAAATCTGATTATAACCTGATAACCAATCCATGAAACAAAGGATCACATGTTAGGCACATGCATCAATAATTTGGTCAAGAAATCGAGTCAATAGTTTTCTTTAGGAAAATCCCAATTTAGATCACATAAATCAATATAGACACGAATAGTGCCTTGTTTCTTTGCAACGGGCACACGATTAAAGACCCATGTTTGTAACATACCCAACCACCCCTATATACTATCAGGATGGTGGGTTACTTCAACATTTCCTTTCACTTTCTCAATATTATTTTTGGTACATTTTTATAATTTACCTAGCCTTCTGGCTAGGCTATAATTTCATATATTATAACTTTGATAATATATGTCTATGTTGTCTTATTATTAATTATTTTATACATGCAATCAAAATTATGCAGGATCAAACATACAACATAATAGCATTCATTTCATATCATAAGTAACATTCATTCAACATTTACATAGGTAAATCATACTCACTTAGTTTTTGGAAATAAACACCCAACCATAGGCTCGTTGTTTCCTATTGTCTTTCTACAATAGGGCCACCTTTAATATGAGGCTATGAGTCCATAATGATGAAACACCTATGGTTGGATATAATCCTCACAAATAGCCCAAATTCCCTGCTATATCAATTTCAATCCACCAACTCTATTTTCCCTTCAACCTGCACTACCCAAGGAATGGGATCCCATTCTCTACCACATAGTCCCTCAAGCTATCACACTTCCCTCTAGGGCTCCATCATAGGTTCTCCAAGAAATATCTCTTCTAGGGACTCTAAGAATTCTTATTTGTAATTGAGTTTCCCAATGTCCACCATGTCCCTTACACATGGTCACAATTTCCCCATGGTTTCAAGGCAACAATTCCCATATTTTATCACAACCATAATTATAGGAAATTCCTTTTCCATAATTCTAATACAATTATTGGATAACAACTTGGTCTCTCAAAGACAACTTTTTCCAAGGAATAAATGACAATAATCCTATTGCATGTCTCTAAAATTTTGCATATATTTTCATGCCAATAATGCACCATGTGGCTTCCGAAGAAACCCATGTATCTCACTTTGCAACTCATCCCAAGGATCCAAAGACTTAGGATAACATAAAGTATAAGACATAGGCTTAGGATAAAATATTAATATTTTACTTTGGCCCCCTTTAATCCCCCTAAGCCCCCTTTCATTCCTCTCATATGGAATCATAGCCCCCATGTTTTTTGTCCTTCTTCATATACAACCAGTGGTGTATTTTATTATTAATATTCAATGTACAATTACATATTACAGTATTCATCTCTTGGACACATTGTTCGACTCTCAACCTTTTATCATGTATACATTTACATTTATATTTTGGGGATCCAACTAAGGGTATTACACACAATGTGTATGCAATAGGGTAAATGAATCCTACCTGACGAATTTTATCGATTTCGGCTTTGATAGTGAGGGCCTTGTCAGAGTGCATATTTCATTATTTCTAATGGAAAGGACTAGCATGAAACTATGTATTATTGCGATGTTCAATTATGGTAGGATCAATTCTAGGCATCTGTAAATAGTACCATGCAAAAACATAGCAAAATTCTCATAAAAGGGATTTATAAGCAACAATCTCTTTAGGGAAACAATTTGATTCAAGAATGATGTTTTTAACACTAGGATTAACATAGATATCCAACTTGATGATAGGTGAAATGTTGGCCATATTCTCTTCCTCAAATGCATTAGGTGTAGGGATGGGATTCTCAAAGAAATAAATTTTTCCATGGGGGAGAAAGTCTTTTGTCTCAACAACATTTTGGTTGAAGGGACTTGTTTGTTGGGGTAAAAAGTAGGAATGATGATGCATATCATCACAAGGATAATTCACTTAGGTAAGGGACTCTAGGATTTATTCATAAAAATAAAATATAGGGGTACCGAAGTCTATGTTATCAGTTAATGTTATGGTGGTAGAAGATGGGATAGTGAACCCTTTGTCAACACCATAGGAATGAGAGGTTTGGATCACATAGGACACTTCTATAGAGTTAGATGTAGAACCAAAAGATGGGGGTTGCACCAATGTTAATACCAATGGTAAATTGAATGAAGAAAATGAAGTATTTCCAGAAGATATTGATCCCATGGAAGTTGAAATGTAAAGAATGTGCATGGTATTCTCATCGGTTTTGACAAGAGGAGGACCAATTTCAACAACTAGTTTATTGATCCAAATTATTTTGAGAACGAAATGAAGACAGAGATTAAAAAATGAAATACACATAAATATTTCAAGAAACAGAGAGATATAGTAATACAAAATTTCTACTAATGAGAGAAATGTACAGAAACTGTAAAAATATAGAGTGAATGAACTCGCTAGAATGGTGGAAACTTATCTTTGAGAAGAGATTTGAGAGATACACTCATTCACAAGAAGATGATTTTTACAATGAGGATCTAAAGGTATTTTTAACATAAATAAAATCCAAAACCCTAACCCCGAAAGATGAAATGCCAAAAGGTTTGCGGGCCCCCATGGGAGTAGTTGATAAGTCAACTTCCCAAGGGTGTAACTTTTGAATACGATATCCATTTGGAGTGCACCGTATCTCATTGGAAAGTTCTATTCGAGAAGAACACATTTCGACTAGGACCAGGACAAAGAATTTGGCTATTTTGTATACACGTCAAAAAAACGTCGTTTAGGGCCTCAAAACGACCTCGGAAGTTTGGGACCGGAAAAACTGTAGAAAATTTTCCAAGGTGGAAAATTGTATTTCGAGCTAGTGGAATAGGTGGGTGGCCATTGATATCCACCTATATTATTCCTCTCCCCTTAGGAATAAATGGTCTCCATTGCGTCAAGTTCCCGGAGAAGCTTTTGCTTAATCTAAACCTTGGTGAGTTGCTTGCCTTGTTGAAGAAGTTGTCTTGCTTAGTTTGTTGAAGGTTGTCATGAAGCTATTGTTGGAGGGGTTAGATATATTCAACTAATCTATGTGCATGATCTTCCTGAGTGTGGGAGAAATATGTCGGTGAAGATGCAGCATGAAGAGTATGAAGGGATCAATTATAAATTTTCTTGATTGGGCAGTGTGGAGGCACCCTCATAGGTGCAATAAGAATATCTTTATGCTCTTCTATAATCTTGTTGATCTATTTATGTTGGATATAAAGGTCTTGGGTCGAGGCTGTAGTGGTTGCAGTGTCATTTTGTTTGCCTTATTACCAGGTCACAAAGAATCTAAACTTTTCCATATGAGAGACTACTTTGTGGCATTGTTTTTGTAGGACAATAGTCGGAACTACCTCTGGTACCCTGTAGAGATGACCCCCCAGAGAAACAATAACACTACGGGGTCGAGACTCATAAACAACATTATTTTCCACATATATGGCTGGCCTAACAGAACATCATAGACTTCCAGTGGGGAAACATCACATAGTACCTCATCCTTGAAGGGCTTGATGTCTTAGGACAGGAAGCACTATTTGCTGACACAGAGATCTCAACCCCAGTGAAGCCACCTGATGTTGTATGGTTTTGGGTGTGGTATTGTCAGCAAATCCAACTTCCTGACAATATCTGCTAAGATGAGGTTCTTATGGCTTTCATTGTTAATAATAAAATGCAGTGGGGTCCCCTTCATCCACATGTGTGAATGGAAGAGGCACTCCACCTATTTCACTGGATCGAAATACAATTTTCTAACTTGGCATTTTTTCTATAGTTTTTCAAGTCTCAAACTTCTAGGTTCATTTTGAGGCCCTAAACAATGTTTTTTGATGTTTGGCGGCCCAAGCATTATTTAAAGGCTTTGTCCTGGGCCCAGTCGAAATTTGTTCTTCTTGGATATACCTTTCCAATGAGTTATCATGCGCCCCAAACGGAGATCGAATGCAAAATATATGCCCTCAGTAAGTTGGCATATCAACTACCCCCATTGGGGCCCACAAACCTTTTGTCGTTTCATCTCCCATGGTTAGGGTTTTGGATTTTATTTATGTTAAAAAGGCCTTTGGAGCCCAATTGTAAACATCATATTCTTACAAATGAGCATATCCATCACATCTCTTCTCAAATATAAGCTGCCACCATTCTAGTGAATTCATTCACTCTGTATTTTTACAGTTTATGTACATTTCTCTCATTAATAGAAATTATGTATTATTGTAGCTCTTTGTTTATTGCAATATTTATGTGTATTTAATTGTTATATCTCCGCCTTCATTTCATTCTCAAAATAATCTATATCATTTACCCTCTTTCTAAAACAACCTTTGATGTCAAAGGTTAACACTATCCCTAACTAGGGTTGGCTTATCCTCAAGAGAGGAATTGAGATGGCGAGCAACGGAAAGGGCATCTATGAATTGGAGTATCTTGGGACAATGATGAGAATAATGGTTGTATATATCACACAAATCATAGGGATGACTGGTGCATAAGGACTTAATATATTAGTCGATGATTCAAGGAGGGAAATTACACCATGGGAGAGAAGGAATCAAGTCCTAAATCATAGGTGTTAAAAAGGTACTTTAATTCTGGGAGTGATGGATAATGTTTGGTTGAATTGTGGGTGAGATCATATAAATAACATGGTTAAATCACAATATTTTCAATGGTTTGGATGGCCATAGCATGTGCAGAGTTATATTTCCCCCCTTTGGAAACTTCTTTCCCATGTTTGGTGGGGCACGGATAGGCTTATGTAGATTCCATAGGAGACATTGTAGGTTTTAAACCTCTGAAGTAAATCAATGCATACATATTCTTAATAAAAAACCTAAATCAATCAATGGCTCATACATATAGTATAAAGAGATTTACACTGGAAACCCTTAACCAAGAGAAAACCAGCCTTCCTTGGTGTCGCACCTCTCAAATCTTCATTGTATTAATTTCAACATTCGAAATATAATATATACAAAATTTTAGGTATTTCGTAGCTCCCAAAACTGTAATCCATTAATCTTAGATTAATTTACAAAATCACTAAAAATAGTGAAAAATGGTAAAATAAGAAAAAATGCAAAAAACAAAATTAGAGCACTACCCTGAATGCTCCGCATAACTAGGGTGGACACTCCTAGCCCCCCCTTGAACCACCCCCTAGG
>JASDQU010198257.1:7796-19263 GCA_032191745.1 Picea mariana | reverse complement strand
CATGTATTTTTAGGGAAGTAAAGTTTGAGATCTAAAAACCCTGAAGCCTGAAGACCCGAAGGGATCACAACCATTGATCAGAGGGAGACACACGTAAGTGGATTACAAATTCTGGATAAAAGTAGTTGGGGAAAAGAAATGATATTTGAGATCCCCGAAGCGCAGGATCCCTAAATGAACAGAACCGTCGATTGGAGAACGCGTGTGGCTGACAATCCTTCATTTCGAAAGAAAGGAAAATTTTGATACTTGAGAATTTCAAAGTCCAAAATTCTAAAATGATCCCAGTCGTTGATCTGGGAGAGGGAGATCTGAACTGTTGGTATCCAAAGGATAGATCTCGGTCGTCCGTTTAGAAACACTGTCAAGATCGTGATATCGATGGTCACCTTGCATTGCGAGGATAGAAGGTGCTCAAGCATTACGAATTCGAGGGCAGACCGCAATCGAAACCACGGTTTTGGAAAAAGGGCACATGGTGGCTCGAGGTGAATTGCAAGGAAAAAAGTAGTTTTGTTCCAAACCACCTTTGAGTGTGCCCACAATCACGTGTTAGGGTGAGGTCACCGCCTAAGGTCATATCTAAGGAAGGGCCAAAAAAAAATGAGCTAACACCAACTCTGAGATTTCCATGAGTGTGAAGGGGAAGGTCGCGGGTGCCATAGAG
The DNA here is from genome assembly GCA_032191745.1 of Picea mariana. Taxonomy (NCBI): domain Eukaryota; kingdom Viridiplantae; phylum Streptophyta; class Pinopsida; order Pinales; family Pinaceae; genus Picea; species Picea mariana. Next base: position 18,596 of record JASDQU010198257.1, on the reverse strand, counting down.
CATGCACCAGAAGATGAAAAAGGCATGTGTTAATTTGTAAGTGAGACCATTAAGGTCTCAAAGAGCCAATTCGGCTCAGAATTGAAGATCCTTGACCTGGAGGTCACGCAACCCTTAGGAGAGAAGGGGTTCTACATCACTAGCTCCTTCTTACACTAAATAATGAGAGGCTCTGCATCTTTCATGAACAAATCATCAACATATAGTAACAAGATCATAAGTGCATCATTCACAACCTTGTAATAAAGGTTTGGATCAACATAGCTCTTGGAAAATCCAAGTCTCATCAAGTAATTATCAATTCATGCATACCAACCTCTTGGAGCTTGCTTGAGTCCATACAAGGCCTTCTTTAATCTGCATACATGCATTTATCTCAGGTGTACCTCAAAACCTTGAGGTTTCTCTATGTATACTTCTTCCTCAATTACTCCATTGAGAAAGGCGATCTTTACATCCATCTGATGTAAACTCCAACCCATGGATGTTGCAAGATATATGATGGCTCTAATAGAGGTATATCTGGAAACCAGAGCAAACATCTCATCATATTCTTCTCCCTCCTGCTTTGAGAACCCTCTTGCCACAAATCTCACCTTGTATTTATCGATACTCCCATCTACTACATGCTTTATCTTGTAAACCCATTTTGAAGTGACTATAGATTTTCCTTCAGGTCTAGGCACAATTTTCGATACATTGTTTTTCATGGTGGATTGATATTCTTCCATCATAGCTTTCTTCCATTCTTTCTTCTTAACTACTTCTTCAAAGGTAGAAGGTTCTACATTGACAAGATTTTTCATGAATGCCACATAAATAGATAATCTTTTGGGCCTCTTTCTCTCAAGGTGCCACTGGGAGATTTATGTATTTATACTTCTTGTAAGGTGGATTCTAGTTGGTTGTTTTCTATTCTTGGGTACAACAACTGATTCTACACGTTCAAGTGGTTGGTCTGGTTGTTCACTGGAATGTTCTAGATAATATTTACTTTCTTCCTTGGGATCTTCATGTTCTTCTTCATCATTGGAGTCCATGGAATATTCTATAGATTTCTTGAAGGAAACCTTCACATCAAAATTTACATCCCTGTCGATTTCAATATTCTATTGACCTGGGACATATATTATGTAAGATTTTGATGTATCACTATATCCAACAAATATGCCCTTCTTTCCTGAAGGTTCCAACTTCTTCCTTTTGTCCTTGGGAACATGGATATAGACAGGAAAACCAAATATCCTTAAGTGTTCCACACTTGGCTTCTTTCCGTAGAAGGCTTCTTCCAGAGTCATATTATTCAATGTACGATGAGGACTTATATTTTGAATATATACAGTTGTCATAGCTGCTTCCCCCCATATAAACATGGATAAATTATGATCATTCATGATTGCCTTAACAAATTCTTCAATGGAACGATTCTTTCTTTCTGCCACACCATTCTGTTGAGGATTGTGTGGGACAATTATCTCCCTCCTAATCCTATCTTCTTTACAAAATGCAACGAGCTCCTTGGAGGTGTGTTATCCTCCATTATCATATCTTAGCATCTTGATCTTCTTATTTGTTAAGTTTTCCACTTCAGCTTTGAATTCTTGAAACTTTCCAAATACTTCATCTTTCATCTTTATCAGATGCATCCAAGTCTTTCCTGAGAAATTATCTATGAATGTTACATAGTAAAGAGATCCTCATATAGACTTCACTAGCATAGGACCAGATACATCTAAGTGTATCAAATCCAAGATCCCCTTGGATCTATTCTCACTACTTGGGAATGGCTTCTTTATATTCTTCCCAAGTGCACATCCTCTGCAAACACCTTCGTGGAATGATTGTATCTCTTGTATGCCTACAACCATCTACTTTAGAGATGTAAATGATTGATAATGAAGGTGATCATACCTTCTATGCCATAACTCACTAGGACTGAGCTTATCATGTACAAGAGCTTGAGTATTATGACCTAGGAGTTTATACAATCTTCCTTCACGTATCCCAATGACTCTAGCATCTTCTATTTTTGAATCTTTAGACCATACAAGAACTTTTCAATCGAAAAAGGATATTCTATCTCCTTTGTCTTCTAAGAAAAAAATAGATAATAAATTTTTTTTTCAAACCAGGAACATATAAAACATTGCCAAGATGAACATTGTTACCTGATTCCAGCTTGATAGAAGCTTTTCCAATTCCCTTGACTGCATAACAGTTGTTGTCTCCAAGATCCACTTTATGTGATGTTTCCTTTTCCTTCATGCTTGAGAGATTTTCACAATCACTTGTTATATGTCTTGTGTTAATGTTTTATGCCATTATTATAGTTCTTTGCATTTCATAAGATAAGAGCATAATAAGAACAAGATCACTGAGAAATACACATCCACAAGAGACACAACATTTATCCTGGGAAACCCTCTAGGGGAAGAAAACCCAGCAAAACTTTCTTATCATAAATAGCTTGTACAATGTTCAAGAGATAACTCAAACCAATACAGAAAGTCCTCCCCAAGAGATGCGCCACCCTTCTTCTCCTCTCTCCAACTTCTAATTGCAGCTTGCCTCATAAGAGAATGAGCAAGTGAAGTGTGTGTAAGAAGTGAGGCGCTAGCCTCTTATTTATATCAATCTGTCATGTATGAAGAGTCACCATCTGGCAGGGCCGACCTCTCACTCTGGGTGGGTAAACCCACCTTTAATTAATTATGGCCCTTTCATTATAACTGTTGGGGCCGACTTCTTATTCAGCACTTTGTAATTGTCCGATGACCAATCCGCAAAAGGGGATTTGGTCCTTATACAATTACCGACATGATTAATCCACAATGGGGATTAATCTAATAACAAAAATAATAATAATGACATGATTAATACTCAATGGGGATTTAATCCAATAACAAAATAATAATAAGAATACTCTTTGCAGTTACATTATTTCAACATCTTGAAGCTCCACTATCGATCAACCACATGTCATCTTCAAGAGATCCTGTAAGAGCTGAGTAGTAAGAGAAATAGGCTTCTTCATGCTTGGATTTCTTTGAAGGTTCTTCATCATTGACAATTGATGCCTAGTGTATTTCCTTTCTCTTCTTTATTAGTTTTGGACAATCCTTTTTGTATTGGCCATATTCATGGCATCCAAAACATTGTACCTTTGACATATCTCTCTTATGATTGAATTTATTTCTTGAACCAAATATTTTCTTACCTTCATGTCTCTTGAACATTGTTGCGTAGGCTTGGGCATCCTCTTCTTTTTGATATCTTCCTTTTGAGTTTATCCTTGTCTCTTCTTGTACAAAACAGGTCCAAAGTTCTTCCAGCATTGGAAACTCTTTTCTTGTGTTCATACTTGCAACAAATGCATCCCATGATCTAGAAAGACCATTAATTGCTATATTCACACTTTCCTTTTCTTGAATGAATTCTTCAATGGCTTGTAGTTGATCTCTCAACTGATAAATCCTTACAAAGTATGACGCTACAATTTCATCCTTAGTCATCTTTGTGTCATGAAGCTCATTCTTCAAACTCATCACTTGTCCAATATTTTTTACTGCAAAAGGGTTGGTTAGGGAATCGTACATCTTCTTGGATGAGTCAAGATTAGATATGTAGGGTATCAAGTGATATTTGACAGAGTCCACGATGATACTCATAGCATTGATTTCATTGTCCTTGAATTTCTCCATTATTGCAACATTCTAAGGTTCATTTTATTTTCCTTCTTCAAATTGTGGTTCCATGATCTTGCCCTTCGCGATATCTAGAACCTTGTTATTGGCAAGGATGAGGTCAATCCTTGTCTTCCATGCTCTGAAGTTTGAAGCTCCTTATAGCTTGTTTTCTGATTTCATAGAGTAAGTCATGATTGCCTTTGACTTTGACCCAAAATTTCAACCTTGACATTTTTTCTAGTTGAAGATACCAAGAGGTGCGCTAGGCTAAGGCACACTAGAATGTCCAAGAATTGTACCACAATTCTCACTTAAAGTGCCAAAAGGATTAGGTTAAGGTTTGTTGCAGCTGCAAATTCAGAAACCCTAGCTGCAGTTGCAACTGGTGCCACAACAAGCTTAACAAGGAACTCCCACTCTACCTTCTGGTGATTACACTATCCTGAAGGTGGTGTGGGTCGATAACCTGTTAAAATATTTGATGTTCTCATTTAACCATAAACAATATCACAATATTTTCACCCAACCATAGGCACATAACCACCCTCGAGTACTGTAACCTTTGACAGATAGAATGATTATGGAAGCAACACTAGACCTAACAGATAACCAAGAGAGAGCGCACCTCTCTCCAAAGATAGCGCACCAAGCAGAAATTCCCAAACCAAAGCCCAAGACCAATACCCAGTTTTAGTTGTTGCAGCTGCACTCGTCCTCTAGACTTCCACACCACTTGACTTGAGTGAGAGTGTGTTATAAATGAACTCAAGATCCCTCTATTTATAGTGCTCTTTGTCAACTATCTGGGCCAAATTCTCTTTCTAGAGGCTAATACTTTTATATTAATTATTTTACTAAGCAGACTTGTCTTCTAGGGTTTTTACACATCTATTTACGGTTTCTCTGGCTTCCAGAATATTCTATTCTAGTCATAGGTTACACACAAAGGTTGATACCTCCTGCAACTACCATAATATCAACACCATTAGCCCTAAAGTCTCTTATACTCAGGTGACTCTTTTCAATCTCTTATTGGTCGATCTACTCATCATAGTGCCACTACAAAACTTTATGCTTATGGTTACCCACCGACTAGGTCATGACCAATGCTTAAGTGGACCACATCTACTCTGTGGGATGTTATTCGTCACCTCCCCCCTGAAGGATAAATTTGATTTTGATAGAGGCCCCCTATTTCATGGGCTCTTGTTTCCAAGGTCAATGTTGATGTTGCTACTTTCAATCAAGGAAAAAAATCTCTCGAATGGAAGGATGTTATGGCTATTGAATATTATTTCTAACTGGAAACCAACTTAGGATCTAGTTCCCTTACCAAAGGGTAAGAATATGGTTGGTTGTGGATGGATGTATAAAACAAAGTATGATGTAGGCAGAAGACCCGAGAAACATAAATCATGTTTGATTTCTAAAGGTTCTCTCCCATAGAGAAAGCATCAATTGTTCAGAGAATTTTCCTCCAATTTCTCATATGCACCCCATTCGAATAATCCTATATATATTTCCTTTAGTGACTCAAGGCCTTTCTTCAGGAGCTTTCCAATATAGCGAGAGATGATAATTTTTGGTGAACTTGCATGGAGTCCCTTGAGGGTGTGTTTATGGTCCTCCTTATTGATGCTCATGTATAACTCCTTGATATCCATTGTAATAATACCCAGTATGTGCAGCCATTCCACTCCCATAACTACATCATAACCTCCCATTTCAATAGAAGTCATGTTTGATTTGAAGAAATAGTCTTCCAATTGGAGATTCACATTCTCACACATACCACCACCTTTCATTGTACCTCCATCGACTATCATGATTTGAAAAGTGTGCACTACATGGAAATAACAATCAATTTATTCTATGACTCGACAATGAATAACATTGTGGTTTTTCCACTATCAATTAAGATAATCACCTTCTAGTGCTTGATACATCCAACCAATTTTAAGTTTGAGGGAGTTGTAATTTCTGAAAAATCATAGAAGGAAATTTGGGGTTCCTCATAAGGAGGCTCCTATGTGGGTACTTCATCCCGTGGATTCTTGGCCATCTCAAGTTAATGTCATCAATTAAAATTTTCTTAGACATGCATGATGAGGTCATATCTATGAAAAATAATTTATGTTCCTACATCTATACCCTTTTGTTTATTTTTCATCACAATGATAACATAGGATGAGATGTTGACATTTTTTTGGTTCTATCAAGGTAAATTTGTGCAGCCATAAGGGATGAAAAGTAGGTGGAATGGTAAGTAGGAAGAAAAATGGTACTTTCTCATGGAACAAAACTAGGTCATATGTTCTAGGCAATGGCCACCAACTGAGCCTATTTTCCTAGCTAAGAGGTCTTTGACCACATAATGGGGAAAGACATCAAGGCTTGTGATTTAATTTCTCCCTTGAGACTATTGATTAAAAAATCCTTGAAGAATTCATTAGTGATACCTTGTGTTTTGATTGCCAATCTTGTGCGGGAAACAATAAAGTATTTGTCTATTCCAATTTAACACAACTTGGTTAGCATCATTAAAAGATGGGTATCAGTTTCAAATCCAGCATAAATGGAATTCACAAACAAGTCCTACGTAATTCACCCCGCATAGACATTCCTATGTGATTACCACCACTACCAACACTCCCTGTGTAGATTTAGCACCCCCAAATGGAGTTTCAATGGTTCATCATCAATACCCTGGAGAAAAATATATTGATCCATTTGGTCCACCCATCTTATTGGTTCAAAGGGTCATGAAAGGATGACCCATTGCAATGACACCACCTACTAAATATTCCTCATGATATATTTTCCCGACTGCATCATTCTAAATGTTCAATTAACTACCAATGAAGGTTTTGAAAGAGGACATTTGATGTTGGAATTAATAGTGGAGGTTGGGACAATTTTTTTGAAAAGGGTTAGTGTGGTTATTGTTTTTTTCTTCTAAGATGGGGAGTTTTTTTACTTTATATTCTAGGTTATTGAGTTTGTTCTCCATTCTCATGACAATCATGAGATTACTTGGGTCCACTGACAGGGTTACTGAAGAGCTACACCAAAGTTCTCACCCTTGTGCATAGATTATTTTGGGATAGGCCCTCCATAATGGCATAGGCAGGCAGGGTCCAATTGGAGGGTTATGAAAGAACCACACTAATGCAATCAACTTTATGCAAGAATATTTTTTGAATAGGTCCCCCAAAATGGTTTGAGTTATAAGAATATGATTTATATGAATGGGAGGCACAGTGACAATGCAATGGAGAATAAAAAATAAGAACTCAAAAAATATTCGATGTTAGGTCCAAGTCATCATTATAATAGAGCATTATCTTTTATAGCGATTGCAAATGGTTATAATATATAACTACTTCTTATTCGAGAGGAAGTGGTTGTGTGATTATCTCAACCATCTTCCAACAATAATAGAATGCCTAACAACTTGACATTATTACATAAGAATTATTTATAATATAACACCCCTTCTTGAGGCTTACACCATCAAAAACAAATCTCATTAAAAGAAAATACACATTGGCACAACTAAAAATACAACTAGACATTCTCCAAAGGATTCATATTTGAAAACAATGCTTGAACTAGTAAGACTCCTTCAAGATGCTCCCTATTCCACTGAAAGGTATAGTCTCTTGGTCATGACCCAAGTTTCCCAGTATCATCAAACATCATTAGCACTTGAAATGTCTCATAACCCTCGGTATGATACCAAAATTTTGGATCTAGGCCCCCCCTTGAACTATTGGATAACAATCCCCACTTGCATGTCTCATAACCCTAACTAGGTATAGTTTCTTTGATCCATAAGAATCCTATATTGTTGAAAAATTATCTATATTCCATTGTGTCCCTCCATGTCTTCAAAGTGTGGGCCCTTCGAGTCATTATGATTGTATTTTTTTACATATCTATATATAGACAACCATCTTCAACTTGTTTGGGTTGTTAGAGTTGAGCAATAACTTCCATGATATTAGGAAGATGATCCTTCTCATAAGTAAGACATTTGAAATCCAATTCAACAACACTAGTAACCATTGCCTAACATGAGGGCTACAGTCAATTTCTACGTTCAGATCCATGAGCTTATGTAAAACCCCATATTGAATCTTGAATGGGGCTAAATTTATGAGCCCAATATCTCTTTTCTCCATGTAATGTCAATGGATTGCTTATCAGATATTAGCTCTACCAAAACTACATCGAAGCCATAAAAAACCCTCTTGTTATTGACTATTATGAGTCTCGTGAGGGATCTTGCACTACTATCGAGATCTTTCTTGTATTTTATTTTGATTCCTGAGTAAAATGGTTAACTAAATGGTTGTTAAAGTCCTCACCACTCAAATGGTTATCTTCTATTGCGGTCTTAACCTCAAAGATACACTCTTCATTAGTTAATGGAGAAGCATCAAATGTCCCCTTCTCTAGATCAAGAATCAAAACATTTTTCTCACCAACAGAGCTAGCCTTCTTGTCCATACAATAAGCAATTGTAGTTGTAGTTGATTCATTGATGATTCTCATCACATTTAGTCCTGAAATGATGATGGAATCCTTTATGGCCTTCCTCTGAGAGTCAATGAAATATGCAGGGACTGTATGAACATTATTTATGGTAGTTCCAAGATGAGCTTCATTTATCTCCTTCATTTTTGTCAAAACCATCGAATAAATTTCCTCAGTAGCGAACCGCTTCTCTTCTCCTTTGTATGAAACAATAACCATAGGCTTCTCAATTGGCCCATAAATAACTATCAAAGACCAAAACTTCATGTCATTCAAGAAGGTTTGATTCCCCTAATTGTTGACAATAATCTCAATTTGGTTATGTTTCCACACACCCATGTATGAATAGGTGGTTCCAAGATCAATTTTGATAGTGGGGCATTCTCCCTTAGTCGTTTAAAAAAAAAATAAACTATTGAATCCTTGTAAAAAAAAGAAAAACACAATCATTGCAGCAAAGTCAACTACACAATGTTAGAAGAGATGCAACAAAAAATCAAGAGGTACTTCCATCTAAACTACTACGATATGAGAATATCTGTCTTTCACTATGCAGCTACACCAAGAGATGTCTTGAAACCATATACAATAATTTCATAGATTCTCTTCTTAGGTATCATTGCTGCTCAATGAAGAACAAGCGTTTGATTCAGTTTTCTCCCAAAGGATAGTCCTTTACAGTAGGACCGTCTCTTCTATATATTTAAAGAAGATGCACCTCTGTGCATCTTTGGAATGTACAAAGTAGCTAATTGAAAGAGTAATATATGTTGATCCACACCATGAGACCACAACCTTGGATCTAGTGGAACCTCCTTCGTTTAACAACAAATGAGTTTATGGTGACTCTAAATATGTGTCATGAAATATCCTTAATATTACAATTATACACAACGAATCAGATTTACCCACACTTCTTCACAAAAGGATATTTCAACAACTATAGATCCCACGATCCCTTGGTGGAGTTTAATGATTTCTCTGGTCAATGAGTATCATCAAACACAATATCCTATAACCAGAGAGTGGCTCCGATGGTATATAAGAATAATCTTTAGTTGAATGGGAGGCACAATGATAACACAATGAAGAATAAAAAATGAGAGGAGCTAAAAAAAATATTCAATATTAGTTCTAGTTCATCATTAAGATAGTGTATGTCTATTTTATAGAGATTGAAAATGGTTGTGTTATCTAACTACTTCTTATTCAAGAGGTGTGTTTAAGTGATTATCTCAACCATCATCCAACAATAACATAATTCCTAACAACTTGACATTATTACACAAGTAAGCCTTGTAATCTAACATAGGTGGGCTTTAGTTTTTTTTTTATCTGCCATGGGATTATAATGAAGATCATTGTATTGTCAAAATTGTCAAATTTCTTATATTTTCAATTATGTCTAGGTATTTTTCTACCTATACTACAGAGGCAAAGGTTTGATAGGTTCCTAAGAGAAAAGGAGTGTTAGGTGCTATATATTTCTTCAGTACACCATCGATTTCCAATGATAGTACTTGGTTGATATTTCACAGGTCCTCTAACTAAGGAGGATCCACTGTATCCTTATCCATGCTACCTTATTTCTAGGTATGTGAATATGATCTCCCCAAGTGATATGTTCGGTTTACTATACTGACAAAAAGACTGAAAGGTTTTTGTAGAGCTAATTTCAACTTTGCCTAGGTGGATTTTGATATACCCAAGGGTATGTGGAACATGAAATGCATGAGAAAATTTTGTCTAATGTGGTACCACTCACCGGGGGCCAATAAAGGTGTTGTTATATAACAAATACATTCATACATCCAAATCACATCCTCCCCTCAATAACAATTACATTATTTGTATATATACATATTCACTCATTACATACACAACACACTTCATTAGACCAACCACTATTGCATATACCCCATTAAATATACATTTAACACCAAATATGCCCCCCTTTGGGTCTTATCATATAAATTTAACCCCATATATGCCCCGCGTGGGTCATATCATAGTGTCATCCTTAAAAAATATTTGTACTCAAAGCTTTGGAGTTAAAGGATTTACATGTGATGAAACTGAGTAATATGATTTTCTTATGTTAATGCTTTCTTCTCTCCACCAATGATGATCCATCCATCCAAACTCAAACCTTTTTGGTCTTCCTTGATAGCTGGTTGTTGCATAATTTTCTTTCCTTTGATTCCATGCATTGTTGTTGTAACTTCTCCAATTTGTTGTAGTTGTTGGTCTCTAATAATATTCTATTGAATAATGGTTTTTTGATGCCCCATACCATGAATATGGATGATTGTCCCATATTTTTCCTTGGTAATGTTCATATTGATATTCTTCTATTCCTTGAAATATTTCATGGTAATGAGGGTGTCAATATGGTTTTATATTTAATTTTTTCCCTTCATTTTGCAAACCCATATCATCAGTCTTATTTTTAGAGACAATGGCACCCTCTATCCATTGTGCTTCATTTTCTTATCTTAATAACTTAACTTTCTTCATTAGTAATTTATTAGTGGAACGATTTTCTTGTACCAACTTGAAAAATTTCATAGAATCA
>JASDQU010198253.1:0-11053 GCA_032191745.1 Picea mariana | reverse complement strand
TGTTTTGAGCCATTTGGAAAAGGTGGGTGGCCCCCGATATCCACCTAGATCAGTGGTACTTTAGTGACATCAACAAGTAATGGAAGTCAAATGCTGTGTTCCACACATATTACAACTAGCTGAAGACAATTATCCAGTTTGAGCCTTGTATAACCTCGAACACTCTCCACAGGTTCATACCCTTGATGAAATTTAATGCAGACCGCCATTTCACCTATATCACAACGCACATTGATGAGCACAAACAACAGTTGAAATCATACTACAAGTTGACAGAGGAGGATTTGGAAGAAATCACCAAGGAATGGTCGGTGGACCTCCTCATTCCAGCAGACCCCACGGATATATATGATATTGACAGTCCTGAAGAAACGCATGATACCCCTAGACCCAACAAGACAAAGAAGAATGAATACACCCAAGATATAGGCAGTACCTCTGTGAAGACTGCTTCCATATCAATAGAGCAAGGAAGAGATGGAAAAGAGATAGATGGAGCATAAGCTGAATAAAAGAAAGGCAAGGTTACACAACCTAGAGTCAAGGAGGACCCCTCAAAGAAAAGGAAGCTATCCCCACTAAAACCCTCATCCTGAAATAAAATGAAAGCCACCATGACCGAATTTGAGACTACCCTCACATCATATGACTTTGATTTTATCGTAGCAACCCTGAATGATGCTTCGTTGGAGATAGCAGAGAAGTAAGAAGCTAAGCAGGAGAAGGTTTTCCATCAAATTAAGGATGATCTCCAAGGAGTGTAGTAGGCACTATAGTCCAGCTGCACAATTTCCACTGCACCTTTTTCATTGGAAACATCGAAACTAGGTGATGAGCCAACTCAACTACACCGCATCGTTGATACAGTTGAAGCTCACCTTCAACGAGCTCAGGAAGAAACAACACAGGCCACCCAGGCATTAGAAGAAGTATAGAAATACCTTGAGGAGCAACACAGTTTTATAGAACAAGAAAATATTACTCTACAAGCAAAATGGGATGAAGAAAAAACACACTTGCAGCAAAGCAAGGAACCGTTACTCGCGGAGAAACTTGAAGTTAAGGAAATGGTCAACAGATCACTTTTCTCTATGACAGTTTTCGAAGTAAATACCAAAGAGAAAGTTCCACAATAGGTGGCACAACTTGAAGAGGTAATCCAACAACTCCAAAAGTGCATAGAAGACTTGGAGCTCCGCACTGTGCTCGAGACCCCTCAAGATGTAAGAGACCTAAGGGAAGTAACTACCCACAGCGTAATTGACATATTAAAATCTCTTTCCTTGGAGTGAAAGCAACTGAGTAACTGTAGTGCTCAGACCTATGAAAAACTCATTGAGAACCCAGAGTTATAGGCACTGGAGTCACAACTGCAGGAAGAGAAGTAGCACACAGACACACTTTAGGAACAACTAAAGGCCATATTGGTCATAGATAGAATGAAGAGGTATCATAAGAAATGTACCACCCAACAACAGATCCATATGATCCAAAGAAAAGTGATGGAAATAACTCAACGGCTCCAACCAGTACAAGATAAGGCATGCCTGTTGTTTACAGAGGTCGAGAGCCAAGGAGAAGAACTAGAACAGGTCATCATCACAATAGAACAATGCCTATAAGGGCCAGTGAATGACTCAATGATCTAGGATTTCACCGAAAAAGAGGCCACAACAAAGCAGCAAGTCGAAGCAACTAGAGCCAAGAGCGAGGCATTCGAGGCAGAACTAGGTAGACCCGAATGACTCGAGACAAGTCACAGGTGAGTGTTGGGGGCCTGTTGGCCCTTGACCAAGTTTTGGGAGTTTCTTGGTCATGTTGACTTATTTTAGGACTTCGATAGCTTGTCGAAGGATGAGTGCAAGATGAAGCAGAGATCACGAGATCTCAACCCACTTTTGGATCCTTTTTGGGTTTTTGGGAATATGTAACAGGAATAGGATGTCGACCCATGGGTTTAACCATGTTTAGGCCTATTTTGTATGTATAAATATAAGGATAGGCAATGTAAGAAGGAGTCGAATAATATATCTATGTGATGTAGGCTAAGTGTTGAGAGTTGGATTTGTGTGATCATGGCTTTGTGCATTCTGTGTAAGACTTGCAGAGCTGAGTGCAAGTCCTTTTGCAAGACTATAGAAGGATTAGTTCTGTAATGCAAGGAAGAAGGATCTAGCGAGTTGCACAGATATTATTTCCTATGTGGAGTAATGGTTTTGATGGATTTTTTCTTGTAATTGATTGACTGAAGACAATAAAGAAGAAGAATTGGTGGATGTAGCCCCAGGGTGGGGGTGAACCACGTAAATGCTGTGATGTCTTGCTTTGTGATTGTCTTAATGTGTTTATGTGATTTACGATGATCAGATAGATCTTCTTATGCTTAGTTCTAATAATGTATAAGAGTTCTATATATGATCTATATGAATGTGCTCAGTGCTTGATCTGATATATCTGACCTAACTATTGATGTTAAGTGCTTAAATACAATAGATTAGTGTGAATACTGTGAATCCCTCTTCTATCAATGAAGTAGTTATTTATTATATATTGAGGAACTGACGGTGCTAAGTGATTTATTAAGTATTAGAATCACAGATCTATGTCCTAGATAAGGTTGCAGACACTTGAGTCTAGCAACCACCCCTGCCTCTACCTTTGTTGAGACTTCATTTGTTTCATAGGTGTCACCAAAAGGGCTGGTAGTTAGGGCTTTTTTGGTATGCTATTGTAGCGTTGAACCCTGGGTCTGCCCCTATGCCAACACACCATGTTAATGGTGCTTTGATAACTATTGTTATATTTGAATTCTACCAGTGGAAAAAATTCCTCCCAACACTTCTGTTGGTCCATCACATACATACGCAACATATCCTCCAAGATTTTATTTTTTTGTTCGGTCTTCCCGTCCATATCTGGGTGATACGTGGTACTAAAGTTAAGTTGGGTTCAAAAGGCCTCTTGGAAACTAGTGCAAAATCATCAAGTAAACACCGATCCTCGATCAGATATAATCCTCTTAGGAACGCCATGCAGCCTCACAATAGTTCTGATGAAAACATGAGCTATGTCAGGTGCCTAATACGTCGTATGCATAGGAATAAAATGAGCACTCTTCATCAGAGTGTTGACTACCAAAATAATCAAGTCGTGTCTCCTTGCTGTCAATGGAAATCCAACAATGAAATCTAGCGAAATGACCTCCCATTTCAATTCCAGAATTGTGTGTGGCTGGAGTAATCCTGCCAGTTGTCTATGTTTAGCTTTCACCTGCTGACATTCTAGACATTTTCCCATGTAGTTGAATATGTTTGCCTTCATTCCTTTCCAAAAGAATAAGGATTTAAGGTCTTCCCTCATCTTCATGACTCCTGGGTGAGCCATGTGCACTGCTATGTGAGCCTCATTTAGGATCAAAATCCTCAACTCATCATTGGGTGGTACGTAAATTTAACTTTTAAATCTTAATAATCCATCATTGTCCATAGTAAATCCTTCAAATTTTGGTACCATCATTGTGTTTTTTCTAATAAAATATTTGACCTCCTTGTACTAGTCATCGTCGTCCTATACAGTTACAATCTTTTCATGTAGATTCGTCTGGAGAGGCATCACCAGAAATATGTGTAGTCTCTGACTCAATGCATCTGTCACTCTGTTCATTGTTCCCTTTATGTAAGTAATCTTGAAATCATACATGCTAAGCAATTCTGACCAACATCGTTGTCTCCCATTTAAGTGCTTTGTGTAAAGATGTGTTGTAGTCCACAGTGGTCTATTTTTAGTTCACAATTTCATCCAAAAAGGTAGTGTCTCCAAACTCTCAAGGCATAAACAATGGCTAACAACTCAAAATCATGAGTTCCATAGTTCTCCTCATACCGTCTCAACGTCTTGAGATGTAAGCAATCACTTAGTTGTCTTTCATCAAGTCTCCACCTAAGACTTCCTTGGATGCATCAGTGCATACCAAGAAGTATGTGTTCATGTCAGGGACCTTTAGTATCGATGATGTTGTCAATAGCTCCTTGAGCCTCCAAAATGCCTCATCACATTTTTTGGTCCAAACACAATTCTTGTTCTTCTTCTACAATTCCGTAATCAAATTTTCTATCTTCCCAAAACCATCGATGAACTGTCAATAGTATCTTGTGAAACCTATGAAGCTACACACTTCGGGAACATTCGTCGACACAAGACATTCCATAACAACTTCTACCTTTGTGGGATCCGCGATGATACCTTTGTCGGAGATGACATTCCCTATGTAGTGAATCTTTGATTGATAAAATGAGCATTTAGACAATTTCATATACAATTTGTTCTCTCTCAAACACTGTAGTACCAAGAGCAAGTGTTATTCATGCTCCTCCATCGTCTGAGAGTATATATAAATATTGCCAATGAATACTTGGGTGAACTTGTCCAAGTATTCACGGAACACCCCTTTCATCAAACTCATAAATACCCCTGGGGTGTTCGTCAGTACAAACGGTAAAACAATAAAATCGTAATGTCCAAACCTCGTCTTCAAGGTGGTCTTAGGGATGTCATTCTCCTTGATCTGTAACTGGTGATACCCTGATCTCAATTCGATCTTTGAAAACACCATTGCACCATTCATCTTATCAAACAGATCATCAATCCTTGGCAATTGATATTGATTCTTGATCATTGCCTTGTTAAATTGGAGGTAGTCAATGTAGGGTCTCCACGACCCATCCTTATTTCATATAAAATAATAGGTGCACCCCACAATGACACATTGGGATGTATAAGTCCTAGGTCTGAAAACTCCTTCAGCTGCATTTTCAACTCCTATAATTCCAAGTTTGGCATCCAATAAGGCATTCTTTCTATTGGTTCAGTCCCTGGTTTTAGGTCTATTGTAAATTACAATTCCCTCTCAAGAGGTATCCCAGGTAACTCCTCAGGGAAGACGTTCACAAACTCTCTCACCACCGGAAGGTGTTCTAGACCTTTCACTACTCCCTTCTTATTTAATGCAAGGACCGCATAAAGCTTACATATCTTGTGCATGCTCTTCCGTAGCTGTAAGGAAGAGATGAAACTCAGGGAAACTCCTTGGTTCCAACCTACAATCACGCATCTTTGTCCCTCATCATCGACCAAGCTCAACCATTTCATCTTACAGTTGAGTATCGCCTCATGCGATTCCAACCAGTCCGTACCGATCATGATGTCATAAGATCCTAAGGTCGTGATGTATAGGTTGTCCCTGGTGAAAAAATATCCCAGGTTAAGGCTATAGCCCGTAACCTTCCCACCAACCTTCTGTTTGGATCTCGAAGCCATTTCTACAAAGCTAAATGCATCCTGTTCGACTGCCTTTACCTTAATT
The DNA here is from genome assembly GCA_032191745.1 of Picea mariana. Classification (NCBI taxonomy): domain Eukaryota; kingdom Viridiplantae; phylum Streptophyta; class Pinopsida; order Pinales; family Pinaceae; genus Picea; species Picea mariana. The sequence goes on along the minus strand of JASDQU010198253.1, from coordinate 5,691 downwards.
CTTTTTAGCACCTCACCAAAAATGAAACTCTCTGAAGCACCTAGATCTATCGAAATACTAAGGGTATGGTCAGCGATGGTACATACCATCTTGATAATAGTTGACTAGTGATTTGACTGATGGTTATTCACAATTGCATGAATTCGATGGGCCTTGCCCAAATCTCTCACTGTAGTGGGTCCAGTTGATTCAGATGCTCTAGTCCTCTACACTATGCACTCATGCTGGTAATGTTTCTCCCCACATGTCCAACACCCTTTCTTCGGTCCAATACTCCTGGTACCTGAAGTAGAAGACGATGACCCACTGGCTTGGAACCCTGGTCTATTCTGCTGAAAAGGCCTAAACTGTTGTTGTTGCGATTGACGTTGCTGCGAGTGTTGTGGTCCTCATAAAGGAGTCCGCTGATGAGGTGTTGGTCATTGAGGTGTAGTGAAAGTGGATCCTCTCTGGAAGCCATGATATCTAGGTGAGGGTCTGGCTAGTTTCTGATGATGTTGCACACCAAATGACACCTGCCCCGTTGGTCTCGCTAGAGTCTTGCTCAGACCCCTGCTTATATTTTCCTCTTCTGCTATGAGGGCCTTCTAAATGACATAATGAAAGGTTTGAGGCATCATAATCCTAACCTTTGCACAAATGTTGAAATTAAGGCTAAACACAAACCTGTTGACCTTAAGTTTCTTAGTATTCATGTGTAGAGCATACCAAAGAAGCTCCATAAAATGGGCCTCGTACTCAGGCACTGTAAGGCCACCTTGTCACAAGGTGTTGAACTCACTGAGATGATGCTCAATGAATTCCTTCGATAGATACCTCTCTCGGAACCATTCCTCATGTTAGCACTTGGTAAATTTCCTAGAGGTTGACAACAGAAGAAATCTGCTAAGATAACTTTATCCAACTGCTTTTGAAGCTGGGATCTATCCCTTCCAACTTTAGAAAGGGATCTCTCTATATGATTTAGATATGTTTCAAATTTTAAATATTAGGCTAGGTAAATAAATAGGTTGGATTTTTGTTGTTATAGTATTTGTCGAGTTGGTTGAGACAGTCTACACATCCATTGGGCTATGGGGTCTGTGTCTTAAATAAAATATGAAATCCAAGCCAGAAACACAAAGGGAAACCTTCACAGGGTGAGATAATATAATCACTGGATCCTTCAGTAGAATAAATGATGAATAACAGAAAAGATGAGAAAGATAATTTCAACAAAGAAGCAATGAAGAATTTCTTTATTGAAAACACCCGAAGATAAAACACTAAAATATTTCGAGTCAGAAACAGGGTATACGAGATAAATCCTGCAAATTTCGTTACTTCTAAAGATTAGATTTATAGAACATTATGATAACAAAGTGGGAATAAAATTCAACTTAGAGAGAAAAGCATCACCAGTGAATACACGCAAGAATCCTGTAAAAGTGCCTCCTTTTTATTAATAGAAGATCTCTTCAAAAAATATTATAGTCTGATAGCTTAAGGGTGTGAAGACAAACAACCCCCAATACTTCAAAAGGTGAAGTATTTATAACTCAGATTACAAACGATCCTATCATTAATGACCAGGACGTGCTAAATTTATTTTTAGCCTAACTAACTTAACAAATTTCCTAAAATCTAGGAACTGCTTGATGATGTGGTGTAACTGCACGCTGATTTTTGGGTCGACCATTGATGAAGCCTCTGCATGACCTCATCTGACTAGACTGGGACAACTCATTTGCTACTCAATCAAATTACAGAGTTCCTCCCATCTGAGATGACTAGGCACGTTGACTTTGAGTAGCCTTCGATACACTTCATCCATTTCTGTGTACTTGGCGAAGGTAGGCTTGGTGAGGAAGATGTATCAAATCTTGTGTTGGATACTGATGTCCCACTAAAGGGCATCTAGAAATTCCTTGCTAGTGATGCTCCCTTGAATTCCTGCAAACTTTGAACTATCCTTAGCCACATCGGCCAATCTCTCATCAATTTATCATTGATTACCTTCAGACTAGGAAGACCTTTCTTCTGGAGAGCCTCAATCTTACTGAAGAATATTTGTACCCCCAGGTCCATGTTCTGAACCTTTTCTTCCAGCTGAAGCATTAATCCTCTCTTGGTCAAAACTCTTTTGACCTCAAGGATGCTCTCTATTTTGTCTTCAATTTTCAGCTCTTCCATTTCTTCCCTGGTCTTAGAACTCAGGAACTTGATGATCTCGTTCACCTGTGTTGGCATCTCTCCCAATTCTGATCTGATCTTCTCAATGGCCTACTTTCTTCTTTGTACCAATTCATTCTTCTCAAACATGATCTGTATCATGGGCCATATCTCATTCATGGACTTGGTGATGTCTGTCCATACACTTTCTTTAACCTCGACCAAAGTTTTTCCTGCCACTGTTTTCTTTCGGAGCTGCTGTAACTCCTGTTTGAGCTGATCTATCACCTGATTTTCCTTGGAGAGGCTAGTCTGAAAGGAGGATTTGAGTTCCTGAAGGTTCTCAATCTCCTTTTTGAGCCTACTGATCTCTGTTTCCTACAGGTTCATCTTTTCCATAGACTTAGCCAGGTCGGCTGTCTTCTCCAGGGATGTCAATGCAGTCGCAGTTGGGACTTTTGTTAATGATTCTATGCTCACTCCCGAGATCGGAATGGAATTCAATGGAAAGACTTACATTGACTTCAGTTGCTCTTTCTCTTTTACTATCTTTTCCATCTCAGCCTCCATCTCCTTTAGCTATGCATTCTGATCCATGAGTAGCTTGAGCATTTCATCTTTCTCTCCTTCTTTCTCTGCTATCTCCTTTGCCTGCGAATCCTCTGTGGGTGGGAGCTTCAGTTGTTTCCTCAAGGAGGCTATGTCAGCATTCTTCTTCTTTATCATTTCCTCAGCTGCTTTCAAGTTCGCAGGATCGTAACCGAACTTGAGGATCAGCTCCTCCAAGGTCTTGATCCTATTGTCCTTGGAAAAGGACGATATCTTTTCCAACTTCAGTTGTGTTTGAACATTGTTCAGGGACACTTGTAGTTTGGACGCAGTAGTGAAAGCATGCACCAGCGTGTAAAAGACCATTTCCTCTGTCTGCTTGTGCAGATCCATCTAATTGGTCAGATGCATGTCCTTTGTCTGGAATTTGAAGGTGGCCCTCTTGTAGTCAGCGATCACCTTTGGATCTAGTACCTGTGCCTTGAGGAATTCCATATACATTCTTCCCTTCTCAGTGTCGAATGATGATACAAAACTATGTTGCGCAGTCGACGTCTGCTTCCAGAACTGGGCACAAGTACTGTTGGTCAGGGTCTGGTTCTTTTTCTTGATCAGCTCATACTTTTCGAAGATACTCAACTTTGGTCCTACCTTGCCTGGCTGGGTGGTCAATGGAGAGTCTGTGTATTTCTATGGCAATGCTGAAGTTATGACCTTATGGAGGCTTGACCCGAAGGGTGGCCTATAAACCTTGGTCACTGTTGTAGACGAGGCTTCTTTTTCTCCAATCGGGCCAGGAACTGAAATAGTCTTAGGCCTCTTGGTATGCAGCTGGAATTCTTCTGAAGACACCTCTGTGACAGGAAGAGATAACTCTTGCCTAGGCCTTTTCTCTTTCAGGACCTGTGGCGTGGTTGTTTGTGACACCGTGGCTGGGGGATCCTGCTGTTCTACTTTGACCAATGTGTTAGGCTCCCAGGCTGTCTTATTTGCGAACTTCTCAACTTCAGGCCTAGACTCATGAACACATGGGATGTTTTTGTTCTTCACCCTCATCTCTGAGATGATCCCACATGGATCGTAATTCCATGGGAAGCTCATGGAGAACTTCATTTCCCTCAACATCCTGTCTGCTTCTTCCCCAACACCACGATTGTTGCAAATGAAGGAGCCAAATGCCCCTTGATTCTAAGCTACTGCTTTTTCTTCAATGACACAAAATGGATATCATCGGAATTTATTATCTACCTTATATATTCCAAAGAAAAAATTATGACAGGAAGATACTTGGGCATCTTATACGGTGCCAACTCGCACCCGTATACTCTGATCTTAGTGTAATCTTGATACGAATACCAATCCCCTATCTTTGTGTTATCCGAGAGATGCAGGATCCTTTGAACTTCATCATTTATCTGAGGCTCAGGCCTGCCACCTAGCATACTTACCACAAGGTGGTAGAACTGATCAATGAACTCCTTGAAACTGAACTCTGTGGAGTTGTGTTTGAGCAAGGAGGTCCATGCTATCACTACCTGGGGTCTTCCATATCCATCCATCTTCTGCATGGTAAAAACAAATTTGTCTTCTTGGAAGAAGACGAACAAGTATGCCAATATGGACGAGTATCTGAACATGCCTTCCGTGGAGAAATTCACAAACTGTTCGTGAATATTGTCTGCCAGAAAAGTGCTGAAATCAAATTGGGTGGTGGGCTTTTCATCGGTAGAGAAGATGGATAGAAAACCCAGAATGGGTTCATCTACCCACTGATCATAATAGTATCCTAACAAAGAACAAAGGGATGAGATGATCCGGTTTCCTTTAGTCGAGAACATGGAGGAAGGGTAAGGAGGATTTGTGGAGGCAAATTGAGTGGATAGGGGAAAGAAAAGCTCGAATATTTGAGCTCTTTGGGGGAAGGTCATTTTCTAGTATAATTCTATAAGAATTTCCAGGTTGAAGGGTGATGCAGAGTCGACTCAGGGAACTTGTATCATTTGGTCAATATATTTGGGCGTGATGAGGAAAAGAATCTCTCTGGACAAGGAGACAACAACTCTTTGCTCGGGAATATAGTGGGCTTGGCACTTGAGAGCAAACTCTAGAAAAGGGTGGATTTGAGGGAAGAGGTAAAGGGGTAAGTTGGACTCCCAAAGTTGGATTTCATCACTATGGTCTAGGAAGACTTCCTTGAGCCATGACTGAAGGTCTTCGAAATCAAAATCGCACTTTGTATCTAGGATTAAGCGGTCTTTGTCGACCAGTGGGATTCTTTCAAGGTCGACAGGAGGCGGGAGGAAAGGATTCTCCTCTCTTTCTGCTTGTTTGGACTTTGGCACCATTACTTCAACAATACCTGCAAGAAAAACAATGTTAGTGGGGTGGTTTTTGGTGGGGGCAACTAATTGCAATAGAGGATAAAATAGGGTAAATCTCTCTGGTGCGATGAGTGAGTAAATGGTGAAAATAGGAAGAAAAGAGTATTTTTGAGTAAATGGGTGTCCATTGGGTGTGGGAGACAGGTCTCCTGGGTAACAGATATGTTATCCAGTAATAAATGGCCAACGGATCACTTAGAGTGTGAGATGAAAACTGACGCTGACTGAGGGATACAGACAGGTGACATGGTGGATATCGATTGGGGTAAAGGGCATAGTGAGGGGGCTTGCCACGAGCGACAAGGGGGGGAAGGACTGACAATAGTTATGGGACATGACTATTTCGGGAAAGGTCGGTGGTGACGTCCAGAGGTGATGATGGTATGTCAGACAGCAGGAGATGATGGGACGCGGGGCCATTAGATCATTGCCATGTATAAAGAGGGGCCCACAAGAGGAAAGATACCATTCCAGACCCCCCACCCTCAGTTAAAAGCAGATCAGTTAGGGGGGTCCGAAATACATTTTGGGCCATTGATCTGCGTGCCTGCTTCAGAGCCGTAGATCTATGCACTCTGTTTATGACACATTCTAGACCCCTCCCCCCCCT
>JASDQU010198252.1:4028-19419 GCA_032191745.1 Picea mariana | reverse complement strand
ACCCCCCCTCTGCACTCCCCCGCGTGGAAGAGTGTACATACTTCTGGGGTGTAAATACTTCATGGGGTATAGACATGGCTGAAAGCAAAGAAGCTCTGCATCAGGAAGATAATCAGGCTCCACAACCAACAGGCTCGATTCCAGAGCTATTTGATTTTTTGATTCAGAATGCACACCGAATGCACTTGAAAAGAGCCTTCTTGCTCCACCTGAATCACATTCCAAACAATAACATGATTAGCATCAGGTATATGTTTCTTTAGCAATGACACGTGGAATACATTATGAACAAACATAGATGCAGGCAATGCAATCATATAAGCTACTAGACCAGTCCTTTCTAGGATTTCAAACAACCCACAATAACGAGCTATAAACTTTGAACAATTTCCCAAATTTAGGGAACTTCTGTTGGCTTTCACTTTCAAAAATACATGGTTGCCCACTTTAAATTCCCTGTGATTTATTCCCTTATTATCATAATGTTTCTTCCTGGCTTGGGCAACCTTTAAATTTTGTTTTATTTTTGTCATTTTCTCCTCCATTTCCCTAAGAAAATCTAGCCTAACCACTGTTATGTCTGCTGGGTTATCCTAGCTTACTGGTGTGTTGCAATTTCTGCCATCAAGTGCCTCAAATGGGCTCACCTTTAAAGATTATTGGTATCCATTGTTATAAGAAAAATCTACCAAGTGTATGTAGTCTTCCCATTTTTATGGTTTATCCATCACATACATCCTCAACATATCTTCAATCACTTGATTCACCCTCTCTGTTTGTCCATATGATTCTGGATTATAGGTTGTACTAAAATTCAAATTTGTGCCAAATCCATTAAATAATCCTTTTTGAAATTTTGAGGTAAATTGTGGATCTCTATCAGACAAAATTGTCTTGGATATGCCATGTAATAGAGCTATTTCTCTCATATAAACATCAACAATGTTTTTTTCCTTGTGAGTGAGCTTAACTGGAATAAAATGGGCAGCCTTAATAAGCTTATCCACCACCACCATGGTAGAATCATGTTGCTTGTTTTTTCTGGGCAATTTGGTAATGAAATCCATTGTTACAACTTCTCATTTCCACTCATGAATGGGTAATGGTTGTAGAAAACTAGCTGGTTGTCTATGCTCATCCTTTACCTTTTGACATTCCAAACATCTGGCAATAAAATTAACAACCTCTTTCTTCATACCTGGCCAATAATATTGGCTCTTGATAGCTGCAACAGTTTTTTGATATCCTGGGTGCGCAACATAAGGCACATTATTCATTTCTCTCAATATCAGGTTTTTCAATTCCTAGGAATTTGGTACATAAATTATGCCCCTGTACATGAAAATTTCATCATTATCTAGCTTGTACTCTTACATTTTCTGTTGCAAATTACCTTGCTGTAATTTTGCCATTAATTCCTTGTATTGCAAATTTGATTTTGCAACCTCTATAATTTTGTCTTTCAAATATGATTGGTACATGATAATGGTTGTAGCATGCAATTCATGCACTTTTCTGCTGAGTGCATCAACCACTCTTCCCCCTTGATATTTTATATATCACAGTCATATTCACATAGAAATTCTAACCATCTGCTTTGCCTGGCATTTAGATTTGGTTGATCAAATAAATATTTCAGACCATTATGGTCTTTTCTCAGCTCAAACCTTTTCCCCATGAGGTAGTGTCTCCATTTCCTCAGGGCATGCACTATGGCCACCAACTCCAAATCATGAGTGGCATAGTGTCCTTCATGCTCTTTTAACTTCCTTTATTCATAACATATAACAAACCCATTTTGAGTGACGACTCCACCAAGTCCTTCTTTCCATGCATTTGTGCATACAACGAAGTCTCCATTTGGGTTTGCAATTCTTATTATTGACGCACTTGCTAATAATTGTTTTAAGTGTTGGAAACTCTTTTGACAATCCAATGTTGACTGAAACTTCACATCCTTCCTTTGCAAGGAAGTGATTGGGTGTGCAATCTTTGTGAATCCTTCAATGAATCTCCTATAGTAGCCTGTGAGGCCCATGAATGATTTGACCTCTATCACATTCTTTGGCACTAACCATTCTTTAATGGATTTTATCTTCTCAGGATCCATTGCTAGCCCCTCCTCTAAAATGATATGTCCAAAATAATGAATTTTCTTCTAATAAAATGAGCACTTGCTCAATTTGGAATACAACTGATGCTCCCTTAATACTTGAAACACCATTCAAAAATGATGCTCATGATCTTCTTCTAACTTTTAATATATAATAATGTCATCCAAAAAGACAATGAAAAACTTGTCTAAATATTCTCGGAAAACACCATTCATTAAACATATGAAAACAACTGGTGCATTTGACAACCCAAATGGCACCACTGTGAACTCATAATGACCATACCTTATCCTGAAGGCAGTTTTGCTAATATCTTCCTCTTTAATCCTTACCTGATGGTAACCTGATCTAATATCTATCTTTGAAAAGATCTTTGCAGCCTTCAATTGATAAAAAATATCGTCAATCCTTGGCAGAGGATACTTGTTCTTAACAGTCACTTTATTCAACTATCTGAAATCAATGCACAATCTTAATGTCCCATCTATATTCTTCATAAAAAAGACTAGGGCACCCCAAGGTGACACACTTGGGCATATATACTCCTTCTTCAGAAATTCTTCAAGTTTCATTTGCAACTCCTTCAGATCTGGTGTACTGATTCTGCAAGGAGTCCTTGACACTAGAGCTGCTCCAGGCATTAAATTTATAAATAAATCAATATCTTTGTTTTGGGGTAGTCCTGGTACCTCCCTGAACACATCTTCAAAATTTTCCAAGACTGCATGATCTTCCAAATTTTGCACCTTATCTTTAGGTGTCTCTTCCATATGTGCTGCAAATATTTGACACCCTTTTTTGTAACATTTCTTCGGCTGCAATGATGAAATTTCTTTGATGGTTACTTCCCTGGGAATTACCTGCACTTTCCTTTGGTTCCCTTCTTCATCAAAGCAAGTAATTGTCTTGTTATGACAGTCTAGGATAGCATGATGTTGGTCTGACCAATCCATCCCAATTAGATAGTCATAGGAACCTAAATGCAAGATGTTCAAATCTTCTATGGTGTTCAACCCATTCATGTCCATAATAGATGACTTAACCATCTCATTAACTTTTCTTTTGGCTCCTGTATCCAACTGCACCAATGAATATTTTCCATGCTTGCTTCTTGGAAAATGAAAACTTTCCACCATCTTAGGATCTATATAACTATGACTAGCTCCTGAATCAATTAAAATAGCAATGGTTCGATTGTTTATCATACCTTCCACTTCAATCATATGTGACTGATACTTTTCTTTCTTATTGTCTAGGGATGAATAGATCCTAGGTACATTTGTTCCCATGTCCTCCATTGTTTCAGCTTGCTGTACATTGTGAACAATTCTCCCCTTTTCACCTCTATGAGGACAATATCTTTACATGTGATATCCTTTACAACCCCAACATTGAATATGTTGTTTTCTTGGCCTTTGACCTCTTCATTCAATCGTTCTTAGCTCTCTAGGAGTTTGTTGTCCCTGAGGATTATTTCTGAAGAATGGTGGATTAGATCCCTTCTTCCTTTGATCCATCTTGAACTCATTTTTGTCTTCCCAAGATTTTTGGAAAGTTGGCCTTGCTTTTTGTTGATCATATAGGAACTTAGCTCACCTTATGGTCTCCTCGTATGTTTTTGGATCATAATACTATATTTTATCACTGGTAAATGATGGTAATCCACTCAAATACCTTTGAATCTTAACTGTCTCATCCTTGATGAAAGAGACATACTTTAGCAGTTCTAAAAACATTCACTCATATTCATCAATGGTCATACTCCCAAGCTTGAGTTCAAAGAACTCTTTCATTTTCTTGTCATAGTATCTCTTAGTCAAGTATTTCTTTTCAAAATACTTCTTGAATTCCATCCAAGTAGCACTTTTCTCTTTAAGGTGTTTCACTTGAACAAGTTGATCCCACCATAGGGATGCCTTTCCCTTGAGTTTATAGATGGAAATTATACCATCTGCATGAGAAGAATAATTATGCAATTGAAAATACTTTCTCATGCCCAACAACCATGTCTATGCATCTTCATCCCTTTTGTGCTCACCATCAAATGAAAGAGGTTGTATTTTGTTCATTTATCCTCGTAGCTCATCCACCCTAGATCCCTTATGCTTCCTAATAAGGGACGGACTTGAGTTGATGTGTTCTCTCTTATTGGAATTCTTTGGGGAGTGATGGTGATGTCTGCTAACACTCCTTGATTTTCTTTTCTCATCATGATCCCTGTGATTTCCATATTTGTTTGAGCCACTCTCCTTATCCAATTTATTTTTTATTCTATTCAATCTCTCCAATAAATTCATATTGAAATCATACTATGGCTCCTTGGATCTCATAATCCTTTCATTATCATATTTATGGCTTTGGACATCCTTCTGCAATTTTTTAATGGTCTCTACCATATTCATGTTTTCATCCTTTTCTCCTCCATGTCCATTGGAGTTTGTTCCTTCAATGCCCAAATGGACATACATCCATATAATATAATCCTCTTGACTATAAGTCCCTTGTGCCTCTTCCATTCCTATGGACTCTGCACCAATATTGATCTGATCTAGTTGTTGTTAACTCTGCAAAATGTGCAGCCAACGAAACTTTGTTAAGCTAACTATTTCTTCCGATTTCATAAAAATTTGAATGAATAGATCAATATTTTGGGTGGATAATTATATTCCATTTTTCAATACCTTTCCAACACCTACTCACATGCTCAATTCCAAGTCTGGAGCAGAAATTTATGGTCATTTGAAATTTTCCCATCAACTTTTCTATTCACACTTCTAGTTGGCTCAATTCTACACTGTAATTATGCATTCTTGCACTTAATACATTGCATATTTCAGAGGATATCAATTAGGTTTCTTCATAAACATATTATGGACATTTTTTCCAAGTTTCACCTCATTCTGGGTTCTGGGCTGCTAGTTACAGCCTGTTGAAGTTCTAGGCCAATTTGTGTTTTTGGTCTGGAATGTTACAGGTACCTTATTTTCCATATTAAACACCTCTAACATGCCCAAAAATTTAATTCAGCTCTAGGAATATCTTCTATGGTTCAACATCTTTCCATTGAGTGATCCTGCGCCTCAATCCGATTCTGGAGCAGAAAGTTATGGCCCTTTGAAGTTAGTTGGGTCATAAAATTTACCCTCCACTGTTTGCGTTGTAACTTTCTCAAAAAATATTTGTTTGACGAATAGTTTACATCATTAGAAAGATCTATCCAAGATATTTTATTTGATATGTAGAGATATCATGTGCCTTTGGTACACCTCTTTCTCGTGGTTTTTGAGTTTTTAAAAACACTCTTAAGGCCCTCAAAACTGTGCTGCAAAAAGATGATGTTCAAATGATATAAAATGTCGCAAAAAATCACTGGTTTTATGTTGTTTTTCACCTTTCAAACAACTTTGTGTGCACATATATCAACCTGTGAACCCATATTCACCACACACAACAACAACACAAGGTAAATCGTGCTTCACACACTTTAAAACCATTGTTGATCACTTATTTGTCACGCCAATAACTTACGCGCACTAATTTTATGTCGCACGTCAATATACACCACGCACAGTTTTGGTTCTTTCTCTATTACATATTGCACAAATTTTTTTGTATCACACGTTGCTATTCCATGCGCATTTTACTCTGTGTGCACCATTCACTAAATTGTTGTGCGACAACATATACTCACATTGCGCGCGTAGCTACCAAACTCCACTGCACTATGCCATTATTGCACACACCATGCACGTCATTATTATGAATGTCCATACCATGCGCACTTTTTATCCATATGCACACTGCGCAATGCCAAATTTAGTGCGCGCACCAACATTTTTCCGTGCGGCGCTAAAATTTAGCGCGCGTACCAGAAAACCACTATTTTTTTGCGCTGCGACACCAAAATTCAGTGCGCGCACTAGCATGCCAATATCTTACTGCGCAATGCCTAATTTTTCCTATCACAAGATTTTCACTGTGCATCATGCATTTTTAGTGCACCCACCTATCCACATTCACCTTTATGCGCATCAAATCCTTGTGAATTCCACTGCAGAAATTGGGGATTTTTCCTAACTTTTTCTGCAATTTACCATAGACATTCTGCAACCAAAAAATTATTTCAATTTCATCTTAATAACACCAATTCAACCTTTGAAACAAAAAATCATTGTGGGTTGACATTTCTGGAACGAATTTCCCCAAAATCAATTCATGAACTGAGAATTTTATTCATTAATCTCAATCCAACTGTCATGGCTTCAATGTAACTTCAAACTCGACCAATTCTATGTTTGAATTTTCTATAACAGATATTAAATCAGGAATATCTTAGCACATGGCTGAATTTCTCAATTTATGTACCATATTGTAGTTGGACACTCTGCAACTCGAAATTTTGCCACTTCAAAATAAATCCTCTGTGAAATTTCGCTTCAACTCAACTTTCTCGGCCCATTCATGCTCAGTGTCTGAACTAAAGCTCTGATACCATCCATGTCGGGCTATGCTACGCCAAATAACTCTTTATGTTCTCTCTGCAGAACATACTGTAACATACCCAACATCTAACTGAGCTATGAAACATGAATTTTTCAAACTGTATGCAATTAAATTATATGCAGACAGATCTCTTGTGGAAGAATTTATGTATAAAATGTAAACATGAAAATAATTTATGTAAATGCATGAATTCATACTAAAATAACAACAAACATAGACATGCAGCATATACGGGAAATACCCATAAATATACAGACAATTATAATCATGCATAGGAGAAACCCATAAAAATAAGAATTAAATAATAATGCAAGATGTAAATTTATCACACAATTGACACTTATCTTTGTAATAATATCACCAACTACATGTAGACCTTCCACGAACCTCCCAGCCTTAGACCACACTGTTCATCACTCTCAACAGTGAGTCACCCCCGAGCCGGGACTAAACTCCACCCAGGTAAAGGGATTCCTAACTAGGCTAAAGGTTCATAGACAACAGGAAAGACTCTGTCTCATGTGCTAAATCAAACTAACAACCTACAATACCTCATTCCCCATAGGTCTGTCCCACCCAGGAAGTGCCCCCCGTCTCTTCTCAACACTCCTTCGGCTGCCCCACTTCCTTTCTGGGCTTCAACAATAGGTCAAAAAGGAAGTGTCAGAGAACTGTAGCTGTAGTTTAGCACCTTCAGGAAATCAATTCCCAACAATTCTCTCACCCAGAGAATTGCTCACGGTCCTGACAACCCGCCTCTTCAATATCCCATGGGCTTCACAACCCACTTCTTCAGTCCAGCTTCCAAGCTAACCAGGTACACTGACACAAAATGGCTATGGATATAGGTTCAAGTACAGTGAAATGTATGTATGCAGGATAACTCAATGGCTGTGTGAATACTCATGGGTGATTGACTAGATCACTGAATGATGCCTCAAATGATGGTCAAAATCATGGAAGGGGGTGTGAAAATGAACTATGTCCCAACAATATGTATGCATGTCCCCAACTTGACACTTGACGCATTGGGAGATACTTTGGCCCGCTTGTCCCTAACTTTAGAACTTAGGATAAAATAATTATCCATACTTTATGATTTAAGAAATATTAATATAATATTCCTGTTTGGATTAAGCTCCCTAGCTTATCCCTTTCCCTTAAATTTTAGGCCCCTCCCTTTCCCTAACCAGTGGAGTTTAGTCCTCGTTACTCTTTTATCGAAGTCAGTCTGTGCGCAATGATGTATTTATATTAATTATGAGACATGTACAAAAACAGGCGCACTAGCCTTTAACATCTAGGCTCTCTAGCCTTATCAAAACATAAGCATCATAGCTTATAATAACTGGCTCACCAGCCTATAAATCATAGCATAAACACAAAGGCTTCGTGTCCTCAATATTGTGCACACTTAAGTTGTTGCGCGTGGTATCCTAGAATGTGCACACTTCATCATTTTACTGCACAGTACATGCGCACACTGTGCCATGAAATGTGCCTACAAAAATGATACCAAGATAGCTCACCAGCTTAAGTACATTTGCATTTACATTTACAATTAGGTTCGGCCTTAGGGATATTAAAACAAAATAGTCTGAATCATTTGTATTTATCTCAAAGGGATGTTTCAAGTCGAGTAATGAAAGCACTTATGTTGAGCACAAGAGTTGCTTCAAATTATTGAATGCTTATTGTTTGGACATTCTCTAAATTTTTTTTTCTATACCACCACCCTTGGTTACTTGGTTGAGGGCCCATGCAATATGAGATAATTCCAACATGAACCTACGAAAGAAATTGGCAAGGCTTAAGAAGCTTCAAAGCTAAGTGAGTGTGGTTAGGGATAGCTAGTCACAGAAGACCTAGATCTTGGATGGATCCACATGCACAACCTACTCTTCGACAATGTAGCCTAAGGACTAGACCTTTTCCATGTCAAAGGAGAATTTTTCTAGGTTGACATATATCTTGTGTTGCGATAGAGTGTGCAAATCCTATTGAATATGTTGCAAGTGTTTCAACCAAGTCTTGTTGTAGATGAGTATGTGATCCATATGCACCACTAAAAAATAATTTGTGAAAGGCCACAATATATCGTCCATCATCCTCATGAAAGTTTGGGGCATTTTTCAAACCAAAGGGCATGACCAGCCACTAAAAAAGACCTTATTTTTACTTGAAGGCAGTCTTCCATGCATTTTTTTGCTATATTTGGACTTGATGGTAGACATACTGAAGATCAATCTTACTAAAGTATTTTCCCCCCTTAAGATGATCAAGGAGATCGTTGATTCAGGGAATTGGGTACCTGTTTCTAAATGTGATTTTATTTAGGACCCACTAATACATGCCGAGTCATCAGGTCCCATCTTTCTTTTGTACAAGAACTATTAAGCTTCCACAGTGTTATAATTTGGGTTGTATGTGCCCCTTTTGGAGAATTTCTTGTGTCTGATGCTTGATATAATCATTTTATAACAAAGAGCGGTGATAGACTGGCCCATTGGGTAGTGGTGCGTCAGGGTTCATATCAATGGAATGTTTGACCTGAAAGTCCATAGGTACCCCAGTAGGTGTGGAGAATATGTCTTTGTATTCTTCCACAAACTTATCCACATGCTTCTTCTCCATGGAGAGGTAGGTTGCGAAGGCCATGGATGTGGCTATAATTGTTTTTCTCACTCTGAGAGAGAATCATGAAGTAGACAAACTTATTGGTCCAAGAGATGACCTTCCTGCATTTCTTAGCAGAGATCAAGGAAATGGAACTAGGTGGGACTACCTCGGGTATCCTGTACAATTTCCTATCTAAAGTGATAATAAAACTGCAAGGACTCGACTCGTATACAACATGCCATTTCCATAAATAAGGTTGGCCCAAAAGAACATTACAAACTTGAAGGGGAGAAAGATCACAAAATACCTCATCTTTGAAGGGATTGATGTCATAGGACATGCAACATTATTGGATTACATGAAGATCTCTTCCTTGGAAGAGTTATATGAAGGTGTAGGGATGTTGGTATGATGTTATCGGTAGGGCCATCCACTTGATGACCTCTTCTGAGATGAATTTATTCTGGCTACCACTATGAATGATGAAGTGAAACAGGGTTCCTTTCACCCATATATGTGAATGAAATAGGTGCTTTCCTTCCTATGGATCACCTATGGATCATCAGGTTCATCAGGTTGGGTCTTGGTGGTAGCAAAAGAGACACTAGGTTCTATCTCAATGATCACTACTACAAAAAATACCTTTAGAGTAAGTCATTTTCCTCCTCCAAAAGTGGAATTGACAAGGTTTTTAGCATTAGTAGGGGTTATGCAAAAACCCCCCATAAAGGAATTATTTCTAAAAAGATTAACTTTTAGAGGCAATTCTTAACCTCCCCTAAAAAATGACTTTTGCCAGCAGTTTGGAACCACCCCTAAAAGTCACATTTTGGGGGAGGTTTTGCACCACCCCTAAAAATCACTTTTTAGGGAGGTTTATAATTCTTCAAAAATTATCGCTAAAAGGATTGAATTTTAGCAGCGGTTCCTTTATGGGTGGTTTGGAACCCCCCTCGAGAATTCACTTTTAGGGGCAGTTTAGAATCCCCTATAGAGAAATCTACAAGGGCAGTTTATATCTCATCAAAAACCACCTCTAAAAGGATTGACTTTTAGCAACAATGCCTTTAGGGGGGGTTTAGAACCCCCCTTGAAAAGTTATTTTTAGGAGTGGTTTAGAACCCCCTGCATAGAAACCTATAGGGGCGGTTTATATCTCTTCAAAAACTACCACTAAAAGGCTTGAATTTTAGTAGTGGTGATTTTGGGGGAAATTTTTATCCACTCTCGAATAGTTAGTTTTGGGGGAGGTTTAGAACCTAGTCATTGCAATCTATGAGGGTGGATTATAAATTGCCTCGTAGAAAATTTTGGGGCTATTCAGAAACCCCCCTCGTAGAAGTGTATGAGGCAGATTTAGAACCCCCCACGTAGCAACTTATGAGGGTGGTGTAGAACCCCCATTGTAGAAAGCTATGAGAGTGGTTTAGAATCCCTGTCGTATAAACATATGAGGGAAATTTAGAACCCCCCCTCGTAGAAACCTACTAGGGCGGTGTAGAACCCCACTCATAGAAATCTATGAGTGCATTTTAGAAGCCACCTCGTATGTTCTTATGAGGATGGTTGATAAACCCCCTTGTAGCATCCTATGATATTTCTTTAGAACCCCCCTCATAATAACTTATGGAGTCAGTTTAGAACCACCCTCATAGAATTTTACAGAGCCAGTTTGGAATACCCTATAACAATATATAGGGATGGCTTGAAACCCCCCTCATAGAAATTTATGAGGACAACTTGAAACCCCCCTCGTATAAACCTGCATGATTGGCTTACAATCCCCCTCATAGCAACTTACGAGAGTGATTGAGAAGACCCCACATAAAAACCTAAAAGGGAAATTTGTATTTATGTGGGTATATATACATATACATATATTCATGTTAAATATTTTTTTCTTAAAATTTCTTTTACATTGTTGATTTTAATTTGAGTTGTTATTTTTAATTATTATGGTATGCCCACTTTTTTAATGTGTGAAATCAATATTATGGGCAAACACTATATATCTCCCTTAGTGAAATGCACCTCACTTATCATAAGTCATTATTACTATAATGAAAACAAAAACAAAATGATGGCACAAGTTTCCTTCAAGAAATTTAGCAGTGATCCCCTTCATATGAATTAAAAATTGAATGACAGGTAGGTAGACTTGGAAAATATTCTAAACTTTTATAAAAAACGCTTTCAATATGCACATTTTTCATAAAAATTAGCAATTTCATTCAAGTAAACAATATAGTCAACTAATTGGTAGATGCACATTCAAAACAACTAAGAGTATAAAAATGTAATTTTCAATTTCATAGATACATTTAAATGAGAATGGATAAATAAATAGTAAATAGTAATTATTTATCAACATCCAACCATGTGCCTTCACAATCTTGTCGAACATAATCCATGTCACCATCAACTGTAGTGGAATGTACCTGAAATTTGCCATAATATTTTTTTTTCTAAGGGACATTAATATTCAAATTCATTTAAGATATTCAAAGTTAAGAGGAGGTAATATTCAATTCCTGTTTATAAATCTCTAAGGGTTGTCTTATGTTTCGACTACCACACGACAACATCTTTTCACAGTAAAACTTATATGGATGATTTTCCATAATTCTATCAATTCCCTCCACTCTCAACTACTCTCATATGTACATATATCTATATAGTAGACTAAAATTTGGACTTATAGTCCAATCTCTTCTTTAAACATGAGTTTCTATGCTTGCATGCAAGACTATCTTATTTAACCTTGAAATAACAATCATATACCACATATAATGTATCGGGTCATGACTCTACCCCTTAGCTGAATATAACAGGCCTAGTAATAGATGCTTAGCATCATTTGGTAAGGTCCAATACATTAAATGGATTCCTTATGAATTAATCATGGTTAGAGATCTTCTAGTCGCCACTTAAATGAAGGTTTTGGTTAACAAAATCCCACACTAATCCTCGTTTAACTTCGCCTTATGAATTCTACGTAATTATGTAGTATTCTATCATGCAACCTCTTGTGTGAAGCCTCAAAGAACCCAAACCTGGAATCAAAGAACTCACAGATAATAAATTATGTCTATCCCTGCAAATTCATACCTAACATACATCTATAGCATATCATAAACACATGAAGAGATTCATTCATGAACTCATAACCACATGAACAACAACATGTAGGAAAAGTTGCTCTATTTGTATTAATCTGAAAATGCTTCTTTATAATGTGTTTGAGCTCAGAATGCAATAGAATCTCGGCTCTCCTCTCTTCTCTATCTATGCTAATTGACTACTATATACAAAGAAGATCTTTTTACAAAGAGGGGCTCCTCGATCTGTTCCCTCCAAGCTACCTACTCTATTCAATTACATTGAATTACATTGAATGGGTTGTCTAGTCTGAATTAGATCTAGATCCCAGCCTTACAACCTATTTAAGGTGATATTTACTAAATCCTACGCATACACATGTTTTTTTGGCTCTACGAGCCTTACAATCATTTAATACAATTTCAAGTTTTGAAATATGAGAGGACTAGTGCCTCTCCTCCTTGAATGTGCGATTGATGAGCCTGGCTAGCTAGCACGTTGCTGGAATGGAGCGATGCTCCTGCATCACAGATAGAAGAAGATAACTTGGTATAGAACCTCCAGTGCACAGCAGAAGCATGGTGAATATTTCCTATAACATCAAGATGATTACTCAGTAGATCAGATCTCATGATGATAGAAGAAGTGCCACATGGATATGTTCCAGTTTTCCAACAATGATATACTCTATTGTTTAGATCTACATGAAGCCTTCACAATGTTCCAGACTATAGTACATTTGAAATCAAGCATTGCATTAACCATAATGAAGTCCAGAAAGGAGAAAATGGTTCTCCAATACATATCTCCACAGATGAGCAGATAAGAAGACATTTTGGTAAAGCTTCTATCCAAGATGAAAGAGTTTGCGTACACAAGCTGGAGCTCATGGAAACAACTTCCTTATTGAAAAAGGAAGAGATGACTCCCAGGATGGGAGGGAGCACTGAATTTTTTTATTTATTGAAGACATTCATTTTCAAGATTGAAAAATAGTCCATCTTGGACAGATGCTTTCCTATTCGGAAAGTGGATTGAGTCTTCTGACGGACAGTGACTTCCCATTGTGGTTAACATGGGAAGTAGTATGATTGTTGAAGTATCATAGACAACAACTTCCCATTGTGGTTAACATGGGAAGTAGTATGATTGTTAAATTATCATAGACAATGACTTCCCATTGTGGTTAACATGGGGAGTGGTCTAGGGAAGTCTCTCTTCACGAGGGTTACTCAAGAAGACTGTCCCACCTCGTCAGACAACGATTTATCATTGTGGTTAACATGAGGAATGGTCTTTTTTGGAGGTTGATGTAGGATAGTGTTTTCCTCTTGTGGTTAACAAAGGCAATGGTTCGAGCATGAATTCCTTAGGGTTTATAAATTCTCTTTAGGGTTTACTTTGATTAGTATTGGAGGAATGGCCCAAGGTGGGGAATGGTCTAGGCTCAACAATCAGGGACATGCTTTCCTTAGGGTTTATAAATTCTCTCTAGGGTGCACTTTGATTAGTGTAGGAGGAATGGCCCAGGGTGGGGAATGGTCCAGGCTCAGTATTCCTTAGGGTTATACATTCTCTCCAGCACGCACTTGGATTAGTGTAGGAAGAATGGCCAGGGGTGGGGAATGGTCTAGGTTCAGAAGATAGGACAATTATTCTTCCTTGCTTGAGAAGAATAGTCCAGATATCTCATTATCTACTCTGAGGGTAGATATTATTTCAGATCTCACAGATGTGAGTGAAATATTGGCCCAAATGATTCAGTTTATATTATAACATTGTTTATGTGCAGGTTGTTATCAGATGTTTATTATGAACACTGTATGACAGTAGATGTAGACTACTATGGTGGATATGTTCCGCTATTCGAGAGGCAAATATTCTTTCAGAGCTCATAGATGTGATTGAAATATCAGCCCAAATGATTCAGTTTATATCATAACATTGTTTCTATGCAGGTTGCTATCAGATGTTTATTATGAAGACTGTATGACAGTAGATGAAGACCACTGTGGTGGATATGTTCCATTGTTCATGACTATACGTTGCTGATCAAGTACTTGTGTGTTACTTGGTGTGGTAGTGTACCACTGGATTATAGTTATGTACTACTATGGATAGACACAGTTGTGTTCTATCTTTGTTCTAATTGCCTTGAAGATTATCAACAGTTTATTAGATATAATCATCATCTAGACGAATGATGAACAGAGATTTTCCAGACGGAAAATAGTTCAGAGCATTTACTCTTCTAGATTATATGCAAGATACCAGATATATAAAATATGCAGAACAGAAATGAAATTCTAGAAATGACAGAATAACAGTAAAATATCCAGCATAATCTTCACAATACACAGAAGTGATATACAAAATAGCAACAGAAACAACACTTTGATTCAGATAGCAATGTTCACAGGCCTCTTCGAGGGGGAAACCTCCAGTTGAGCAGCACTCTGTTACAATAATCTCCAAGATAGGGTTCACATACCCTCGCCCCTTATTTATACTAAATATGTCTATTAAGAGAAGCATATAGAGGAAGATCCTTCTAGAACCGGAAGCTTCTATTAGGTCTTCTTACATCTTCTTTATTCTATTTTATTGAAATGTCTTATTAATATTGACCTTTATTACACCTGAATACATTGATCTACCTCTGTGTGGGTTAGGACCTTAACATGTCCACCCCCTTAAAAACAACGTTGTCCTCAAGGCTTGAGATGTAGAAACTGCTGCAGAATGGTAGCTGGTTCCCAAGTGGCATCTGCTGGAGTCATATCTTTCCACTGTACTAGCACATCCTTGATGGTTCTTTGATGCAGGTGACGCTCACGCTGGTCCAAAACTTCTTCTGTCTGTAGCCAAATGGATCCTTCTTCAGCTAACTCTGGAAGGTTGGTTTGAATTTGGCATCTGGTTCCAATCACCTTCTTCAAGAATGAAACATGAAAAATAGGATGTAGCTTCGACTGACTGGGCAGACCTAACTGATATGTGGCTTGTCCCACACACTTGAGAACTGTGTAAGGGCCATAAAATTTGGGTGCTAGATT
>JASDQU010198250.1:8874-19318 GCA_032191745.1 Picea mariana | reverse complement strand
ATGCTCTTGCATCAATCTAGATTTGGAAAATGATTCTATTTCCATTCCTGTAAACTAGCCAATCCGTGAAAACTTCTCACCTCAAAGGTATTCTTCGGTGATGGCCAATTCTTGATTACCTCCACCTTATCTAGATCCATCCTCAACTCATCTGCAGAAATAACAAATCCCAAGTAAATGAGCTATGTCTTCATGAATGAGGATTTCTTCATGTTTATCAACAGCTTCTCCTGCTGTAACCTCTGCATCACTGTAGCCAAATGCTTCAGATGCTCTGCCACTATTTTACTGAAAACCAGTATGTCATCCAGATATATGATAACAAATTTTCTGATGAACTCCCTCAGGACTTCGTTCATCAACCTCATGAAGGTACTCGACGCATTTTTTAAGCCAAACAGCATAACAAGCCATTCATACAACCCTTCATTGGTTTTGACTGTTGTCTTCCATTCATCACCTTCTCTCATGCGGATTTGATGATAACCACTTTTCAAATCAATCTTTGAAAATAATTTTTCTCCACTCAAGAAATCCATCAGATCATCCATTCTTGGCAATGGAAATCTGTACCTGATGGTTATCTTGTTGATCACCCTCGAGTCAGTACACATCCTCCAGCCTCAGTCTTTCTTTGGACTGAGCACTGTTGGAACAACACATGGACTCAAGCTTTCCCTAACTAATCCTTTGTTCAATAAATCCTAGACTTGTCTTTTGACCTCTTCATTCTCTTGCGGAGTCAATCTGTATGCGGCTTTGTTTGGTAAACTGGCTCCTGGTATGAGATCAATATGATGACTCACACTCCTAATCGGTGGCAACGAACAAGGTAGTTTGTCCACTACTATATCAGCGAACTCTTCCAGCAGTTCCTGAACTTATTCTAGTAAATCATCCACCCTTGTGCTAGTCAAAACAATTTTTGGTTTTCTGACCACAATAAATTATGGTTCTTCCTTCTTCTTAACCTTTGTAAGAATTTCCTTCCCACTCATGAGAGGTACAGTGTTGCTTACTTCCGGTTTCACCTTCTTATCCTTGATTAGAAGCAACATGTGAGTTCTCCCATTCTTCTCTAGGGTGTATGTGTTCATTCTCCCATCATGAATCACATTCCTGTCATATTGCCACGGTCTACCTAGGAATAGATGACAAACATCCATGGGAATAACATCACAGAGTATCTTATCATTATATCCTCCTATCTTAAATTCAACTAAGCATTGTTTTGTGACAGTTACCTGATGTCCTTTTTGTAGCCAAGAAACTTTGTATGGGCTTGGATGATCAATCGTCTCCAACTCTAGATTTTCTACCATCTCTGTAGAAATGAGATTATTTGTGCTACCACTATCCACAATGACCTTGCATACCCTGTCCTTGGTTTTGCAAGTAGTCCAGAATTTTTTTTTTCTTTGGACTCAACTCTCCACCTCCTTCTCTGGTGTCATGAGAGCTTTTTGCATCATCAACGATCTTCTGCCTTCAGCATCTTCTGTCTCAACATCCCGCCTCTGTGCCTCAGCGATGTGAGTCTCTCCACTCTCTTTATTTTTATCTGGACACTCATAAGACTTGTGCCCATTCTTTCCACATGTGAAGCATGTTATTACTCCACCTCTTCCTCTTCCTCTACCTCTAGTACGGGGAAAAGTATTATTATTAGCATAGTCTCTTCTCTGTTCAGTATGCTGCCCTCACTATTCAGCATATTTCCCTCGCTGTGAGGTTCCACCTCTCTCAGTTCGAGTCTGAGGTTTCTTGCAGTCCTCCTTGGGCTTCTGATATTTATCCTGGGCAACTGATTTGCCTTTGGGCTGACTTCTGCCTCGACCTCTTTGACCTTACTTTCGGCTCAGCTTATCTTCCGCTTTTAAAGCCATCTGATAATCATCTTCCACCGTTCGGATGGTTACCATGCTCATCTCATCTTGAATGTCATATCTCAAACCATTCATGTATCTGGCAACTTTTTCATCATCGCTTTCCTGATGACCCACCCCGATGTTCAATTTATAGAATTCTTCAGTGTATTCTTTCACTATCATCAGCTTCTGTCTCAGGTTCTGCATTCTTCTGAATAGAGTAATCTGGTAATCCCTGGGGATGAATTTTTCCTTCATCTTCGTGGTCATCCTGTCCCAGCTCTTGATCTTCTGGTTGCCTTTGCAGCATCTGTCAGCTTGTAGTTCATCCCACCACAATGTTTCATGTCCCTTCAATCTTGTGACAACATACTTGACCTTCTTGTCCTCTTTGACATCTTCATAGTCAAAGTATGTGTCCATAGCTCTAATCCAGTATAGAAGCTCCTCTGCATCCAAATTTCCCTCATAAACTAGAATGTCCATTTTCTCTCTTGCACCCATTCTTGCAATAGCCTTAATCAAACGTTCGTTTGCTGCATCCTCGGCTGCAACTTCCTCTTCTTCACGTCCAGCTTCAATTTCACTTTTGGAATCACTAAGATCCCCAGCATTGACTGTGTGTCTCTGTGTTGTCTCCA
Source organism: Picea mariana (assembly GCA_032191745.1). Taxonomy (NCBI): domain Eukaryota; kingdom Viridiplantae; phylum Streptophyta; class Pinopsida; order Pinales; family Pinaceae; genus Picea; species Picea mariana. The sequence goes on along the minus strand of JASDQU010198250.1, from coordinate 16,809 downwards.
TGTCCTCAAGTCTAGCACGTAAATCACACATTTCTTTTTCCATGGTTGGATCAGTCATCTGCCTACCTCTTCTTCTCGGCATTTCCCTGTCCTCTGGTGGATTGGGTGTTTTCCTATCCCTTCTCCTTGGCGGCATGGTGAATTCTCCTTTTCCTTGCTACAGAAAGCAAAGAACCTTTCTGGGCTCTGATACCAAACCTGATGCAGCCCTCCTCAACCCGCAGGTCAGGAAGTCCACATACACAGGATCGTTCTTCTCTCCTTGGCCCGAAGAACTCTAAAACGCTCTTCTATATACCTTTCGAGAAATCTGCACCCACAATGAAACCTCGTGAGATTCCTACCTCACACTTCTGGGAATTAGACTTCACGATATCCTGAATCTTGTGGTCGAGGGCCTGCTCACTATGACCCCCGAATCCCAAACTTTCGAAGCAGTCAACTTTGGCTTTTCAGCTTTCGTGAGTTCGCGAGTTGCGATGACATGCAACTCTACTCCACGAACCCCAAAATCTCGATACTATATTCCCTGAAATCTCGATACTATATTCCCCGAAATCTCAATATGTCAGATTTCGACATGTTTCTTGGCATTGGCCCCACAACTATACTTCTCGTCGTTTCGGGACATCGCACTTCACGAGTTCGCGAGTCCTGATGCAAGGCTTTTGGGACTTCGACTCACAAAACTCTGAAATGGTCAACGGAGTTTGACTCCATGTCGATAGTGCACCACCTGTTCACCTTGATGACTCCTCTAGCCACACACCATCCTTTTAGCCTTCGGGACTTCGCGTTTCATGATATCGCGATTCCCGTTGCAAAGTTTATGGGACTTCCACCTACGAAATCCTGAAATAGGAATCCACTTGCAAATCCAACGACCCTTGTGGATTGGATCTACGATCCTACTCCTCCTGAGCTTAGAACCTTTGGGAATACTTGTCGTATCTCCCCTGCTCCTCCGTGAGATATAATGGATCATGGGACTTCACAGATTCTCCACAGAGAATTCCGACCGTCCATCTCTTTCCTTGAGAACTTGTCCTCCTGCGGTCCGACGTCACTATGCCTTCCTTCAAATTTTCAAGGTGCTTGGCCTCTTTGCCTTCCTTCAACCCCTTCGAAGGTCTAAATCCTTCTGAACTTTCTCCAACTTTTAGCCTTTCAGAAAACCCCTGCTCGCACTCCTTGTGGCAGATTTTTCAAGCACTTCCAAGTGTTGAAATCCTTCGACTCTGCACCCACCTGTAGCAGTAGTCTCTCACTACTTCACTCAGGTTCGCAACCCTAAGGCTTTACTCGGCCTGCGCACTCCTTGCACGGCTCCAGTGCCTAACTGTACTTTTGAGTGAATGAGAACAAAAGCTACCCTATCTGAGCTTTCAGAGACAAACCTCTGAACCCTTTGTCAACGCACTCCTTGCGGATGATTCAACTGCACTCCTTGCAGGAACTCTTGCTCAGATAGAGAAACAATTGAAACTCATTCCTTTTCCCCTTCCTCTCATATTTCAAACATTCAACAAGAAATCATTCATACATAGAATAAAAGCAAATGTGAAACAGAAAGAGTAAAATAACCATGAGCATAACATTTAGCATACATACTCGGAGAACCAACACAATGCCATGAATTTGAATCAAAGTTTTCTCTGTTAATTCAAATCTCTGTACATGGGTGTCTTCAAATTTCAATTCTCCCTTCTCATCTCTATATGCTCTTCATGCTCTCATGCTCTCTCCATGCTCTTCATAATAATGTTACAATACACAATGAGGGTGTCTATATCTCGTTTCCCTCTCTCATTCTAAAACTGTCTAATCTAGAATTGAATTCTATCTACTTGCATTAACTACCATAAATTCCTTCTACCCACTAAGGACGAGAGAGGATCGCTCAAGGTCCATTTACATTATACAAGGGCGCTCCTTCTTAATGGCTTCATTAATATTTTAAGACATTTTCAAAATTTGTGTTGGGTGCTTTTCCAGTTGTCCATTGTCTCCGCGCTAGCTCGCTTGAGATGCTCCTGCATCAATCTAGATTTGGAAAATGATTATATTTCCATTCCTGTCAATCATGTAAGGGGATATTGTCCCATCCTGCACACGATCTAGTGACAACATGCAAGTTCTTTGAATTTAACACTTCTTTTGAGACTTCATGTAGGAGGTTTACATTATGTTTAATCATGATCTTATCAAGTACTATTGGATAGTATTCCAGTGAGTGATCACCAACACCACAAGTGTTACTATTTTCAAGTCAACTCGATCTTTTATTGAGAATTCGAGGCTAATGTGGTCATATTTCTAGCAATTGTAACAGTACGGTCGACCTCGACCGCGACCCTGACCTTGGAATCTGAATTGACCTCGCCTCCCTCAACCACTAACTCTACCATAATAATTAATTCTTCTCCCGTAGTCATTATTATGATTGATTTATTCAGTGGGATAGACTGTATTTACATTTCTATTTCATGCATTTAGAAGACATTCAAATGTTTTGTGGTTGTGCATTTCACAGATATGACACCATTTGGTATTTTTCAAATTGTGCGGGAAATCTTGTACACTATGGTTGGTCAAGGTTTCACATATGTTACAATTTGTTTCCTCTTGCACTCATCATGCATCCGTTGTTGCAGGTGGTTGATCGTTAAGATTGCAAGTATCTTTTGTATGACCATATTCATAGCATGTGGTACACCATACCTTGCTTCTTCTCAAGGATATATTTTTAATGGTTTGTTGTAGATGTTCTATTTTTTCTTCTAACATTTCCATCGATGAGGAAGTCGATGGGCCATCATCATTCGAATAAACTTGTTGTGCTTTATATAAAGTGTCTTCACATGAGGTTATCTCATAAAGACGTAATGGAGTTCTGATTCGTTGTATCTATTTGGCTACGTACGATTGTACTCATAGACTTTGGTCAATTGTCAATTTTATTTGGATAAGTAGATCTTTGAATATTTTTTCATATTCGCGGACCGAATCACCTGCTCGTTTATTTATTTTTTTCATCTTTTGTGAGGCCAAGTGTGTAACATCTTGGACCTTGAAAAATGAAAATAAATTTCTCTTTATTTCTGATTCTGATCAGTTTTGATTTTCTGTGAAATTCATGAACCAAGTTAGAGCAAGGTGTCGAAGAGTGACACTGAATTGTGCCATATTCTTATCTTCATCTGAGATGTTTGTTGCATCCCATAATTTTTTTCAAACAAACCAATGTATTCTTGGGTCTTTATCTCCTTCTTAAAGGGGAATATTATTGAGTCCCATGGCTTCTTTAAGAATGTTATACTTTTGTGATTCTCAACTTACAACGCTTTTTAGCTAGGAAGTTTGAATCTTATTTCGTTGTTCTTTTGTCAAATTTTCTATCGGTTGGTCTTCGAGCAGATAGTATTCGAGTAGTAATTTCTTCTTTCTTTCTCGAAAAGTTACTTCTTCAATCTATAAACTTTGGTCTTTCTATTCAATGAGAAATCCTTCTATCGGATGTGTCGGTTCACAACTATAATTTATTAGATTTTGTTCTCTTGATATAAGATTTGATAGGGGGGTGGGTATGTGAAATCCTTGATGTGAATCAACATTGTATCAACTTCATTTATTTCTTCCTAGACAATCATTGTGTCACATAAATTTCCATTCTCGTTGTTTCTATACCATAATCATACTAAGTGTTCGTCGATCTGAAGTATTTGTTGAAGAAATTATCTAATTCGAGGGTTGGTTGCTTGAATAGGAGGAGACTGTATGGTTTATCCTGACTCTTCATAATCCATTCTTTCAGATTAGTTCTCTAGTTGATGGAGTCCATGATAGCCTCTATCATTTTTTCTTCGTTACTTCGATCGGGGATCGTCGCGATTGTTGTTATTGCCATATCTAGTCAATTTATTTCAGACTCAGACTGCTCACACGCTCTTTCAGGTTGATCTTTTCCGATCATTTCTTTTTTCAGTTTCATGTTATTCCATAGGTTACGAATCTCCTCTCTTTTATTTTATCTCTTATCTCGCTCCAATTTTTGGATGTCGGACGCTTTTTTGTAAATTTGTTTCCCTCTTGAAGACATTTATGCTTTAGTCGAACGAAGGTCGATACACTCTTTTATTATGGAATCTCATGGATTATCTATCCCCCAAATGCCACCCCAACTTACTCGGAGTCCGTGAAAGTGGCCATGTTTATTTTCTTAAGAAGTAGTCCCACGCTTGTTTTCTATCTTTGCACTTTGATTCTAGAAATTTGGCCCACTTTTCGTCTCTCTCTTCCCAATGATTATTTGATGGTGGTGTTCCAAGTCGAGGTCGAAATTCGTCAATGTCTCCTACACCATTTTTGAGAAAAACATTGTGCATGAGTTTGGGAATTGTGCATATGAATCTTTCATGTAGCTCTGTATAGAATTTATATTTGATTGTATCTCGATAGCTTTTCTATTATGTAATATTCAATGATTCTTTCAAACCACTCATGCAGATTCGTTTGACCCCCTTTTGTGATCTTGAGGGTTAATTTTTCGTTCGGCGTCAATTTACGCATTACTAGATTTGTTTATGTACTCAAACAAGGCTTCTAGAATATAGCTTCTAGAAATATTTCATGGGTCTCCAAGAAAAATCATGAACGTGCTTTCACTAGCATTAGGTTGTTTCTTTGTATGTAGTTCTTAATGTAACTTTTTGTTTTTCTCTCCCACCACCCATGTATTTCATGTATAATTATCATTTATATGAATGTATGCATGCCCGAATTCAGAACTACTGGCAATGAAACCAATGTTGTAATCTAGGGAAAAGTAGGGGATTGTTGCCAATAGTTCAAGACATAAGCAAGCATGGATTCATATACATATAGACAGAGACATACACAAAGTAGTGGAATCCCAAAGAACATCACTTTATTATATGATATCTCAATACATCATGATAGATACAATCTTTTTCATAGAGCTTGTCTATTTATACCTATATGTTCAGTTTCCAGGAAGTTGTAACTAGTTAACTTCCTGGGCCGATCAGTTAATAGAGACTTCTAACGACTTATAATTCTGACTTTGACAATCGATCAACTATCTCTTAGTCGACTGTTGGGTCTAATCAACAGATTCAACTAGCTCTTACAACATAACCAAAACATTTCATTGCTAGGGAGACATTGAAGGTGGGTGCCTAAACTTTATTAATGAATAATGTTACAATAACAAGAGTACACAAAGTAGTTTGGTCATTTCCTATGACTAATTTTGTATAAGTACAAATAAACTAAGGTGCTTCTACTTTAGTTCCACCCTACTGGTAGAAACAAACCTTTGAAGAACCCATAGGTCAACCTCCTATACATTTAAGTGATACCTCCTATACAAATAGGTCTACCTCCTAAGAACCCATTGATATGATCATTGATACCACATAGGATCATTGATACCACATCTAATGTATGACAAGAAACTCTTGTCATTGTCCAAACAACAAGCCGACAAATAAAGAGTTGCACACTTTATAGGCTCTCTTCACTCTCACCACCCATTTTCCTTAGATTATCTTGGTTCCATGTCTAATATTGCGTGCATGAATTATGTGATTTTGTCATCATAAATATTATTACAATCAATACCTCCTTTCCTTCCACCCAAAATTATCCAATTTGAGAAGCCAAATCATGTATTTTTCAATATACCTTAATCCATTGCTTGAATGTATCATAGGAACCAAACTGGAGAACATCATAAGGAATAATCTCAACTAATTTTGGTGATAACCCAACACATAATCCTCAGATGCATCTGGTTCTTGTAATTTCTGGAAAGGAAGACTGCAAGTTTGATAGACATGTATTAAGAACAAATTAGAAACAACTTATCTCACATTATTCAAGATATTCCACAATAACTTATGTCAATTGAGAGGAATGATAAATAACATAGGAATATAGAAAATGCAACAATACAAAAATTGCAATTGGTTGGTTTACTATATATAAAAAATACAAAAGAAAAAATGAAATATATATGTTATAATAAAAAATGAAATATATATACTATAATAAATAAGAGAATAACCAACCCTTCACTATACTTAGGTAAGGTAGGTATAATTAACCCTTCTAATGAAGGAGTTGTATATCCCAACCCTTATGCACAACTAGGTAAGGTAGGTATAACCAATCCTTTTAATTAAAAGTTGTATATCCCAACCTTGGTTGAACTAAAGAACTATTCCTTTCATTTTATCTCACATATATCTATATTTATTTTGTTTTATATTTCAAGTCATATTGGTTAATTAACCCATTTCACTGGGACAAGAAAAACTTCCCTAAGACTAGGGACACTAAGCAAGAAAAGTACATATTAAAAACAAAAAACATGGTAAAAAAATATTGCTTTTTCAACTTGGAAAGTTGTGGGATGAAAAAAATCAAATATTCAGAGGAAGATCTAGATAGGGGTGCATTAGATAAAGTTGAATATAAATTTTGACATTCTTTAATCAGGTGGCAATTAAGTTGCATGGCATAATTTTGAAATATAGAAGAAAAGGATAAAGGTAGTAAGGGTTTTGGGAAGAAAGAACCAGTTGATTGTAAATGTGGTAGGAAGCTTAAGAAAGGAGAGAAAAATAAAATGGATTTAATAAGAAGTTTGGGCATCACTGACTGGACAATGGCGATACAGGTTCATGCATCTTATACCTTCCAAGACAGTGAAATCTATCTATTAGTTATAATCTTCCTATAACCGTGTTACACCTTCATAAATCAAGGAGAGACCCTCTTTGGGAAATCTCAAAGGATACTTAGGGATATGGATGAGTTTAAACCATGAGATGTCCCCATGTCCTTGGAAAGGGACCTAATAAATCCAACAAAAAAGTCATGATAAAGACAAATGAAGGATAAACCCTTGCCCACAAATTGATGTTGCTATAAATCTTTGTTGACTACAAAATGATGAAAAGTTAAAGCTCTATGAATTGTATGCTCAAAACCATATTATTGCATTGTTTGTAGTGGACATCTATCATTCCCTTACATCATGTTTCAACTGGTTATATAACGAGTTCAAAGTTTTATGGAATCTCATTTTGCTAAAAATTGATGCATTTTTTAAAACATAGATGGCCCATTGGTGGAAATTAGATAATGCAATGTGAAATGGGGGAATTGAAAGAAGCCTTTATGTTGTAGGAAGTAAATGGCTCATGCTGGACACATCAATATTTCCCTTAGGTAGTAAATTTAAGGCCATATGCACTGATGGTAATGGACACTCCTATGACAATCTATTGACTACATCAACAATGTACATAGTATGGCTTTTATGCATAAGCAGGTTTTCACTTATGTAGTTGTCTATTGGATATTGTACATACATGTCAGGTTTATGTAGACTCTTATATTTGTGTTTATATACTTTGAGGATGCATAATGGGTTACGTGAGTAAGAGTAAAATTCCAGATAGGGATGAAGAAAGGCCCCTGAAACCTTTCATATTTTCTTATCATTAAGGAAGACTCAAAGATGCTAAATATAATCATCATGTGATTGTGGAATTTCAATGTAGCATGAAAAACAAGCTACTGCTACTTGTGGAGTAGTGATGACCATAAGTGGCACTAACCATATAAATGGGATCTCTAAAGGGAGGTTTGTAATGAGCCATAATTCACTCCCTAATAGTGAGAGACTCTAAGTTTGAGAAAAAATGAAAAGAACAAAGGTTGCATGTTCTAATGCTAGAGTAAGATTTCACACAACGTAAATTTCTCTATAATGGGATTTCATTGTGTTGGGTTCTCCTGATATAAGAACCAATCCTTAACATTTTTCTAGAGCTTGGGTCAAAGCTTCTCTAGAGAAAATTATGTTTCATTTTGTCAATGATGGAAATTTTACAATGATTTAGT
>JASDQU010198249.1:0-19359 GCA_032191745.1 Picea mariana | reverse complement strand
TCGGGGATCGTGGATACATGAGGTATGTCATCGATAAATCCCAATTCCCGAAATTGTGAAATCACGATAAGATTAAATTAGGCCTTAAATCTCTTATTAATAAATTAATTAATCAAGATTAAACTAACTTTCATTCTTTCAGGAAATCGGAGATCGGGATTTCATGATTCAATATGTAAGGAAAACACATGGTTTGAGTAGACCTGAATCCCGAAAGGTTTTAAAAATTATTGATCAACTCCTTTAAGGTTTAAATTACCGTGATTTTAAGAATAACTTTACAGAAAGTGCATCGGGATTTTTTTAAAAACAGTTTTAGTTTTTTGCCTTCAATTATTTAAAGAATAAAGCTTGTCGGGACTTCAGTACCGGGCTTTTGGAAATGATAGCAGGGGTTATGCTTTATGAAAAGCCGAAACCCGAAAAAGGAAGGTTTTAGTCTTGAAGATAAAAATTTTAAAATTTGTTTCAACATAGGCTCCAATCGGGGATCGTGGATACATGAGGTATGTCATCGATAAATCCCAATTCCCGAAATTGTGAAATCACGATAAGATTAAATTAGGCCTTAAATCTCTTATTAATAAATTAATTAATCAAGATTAAACTAACTTTCATTCTTTCAGGAAATCGGAGATCGGGATTTCATGATTCAATATGTAAGGAAAACACATGGTTTGAGTAGACCYGAATCCCGAAAGGTTTTAAAAATTATTGATCAACTCCTTTAAGGTTTAAATTACCGTGATTTTAAGAATAACTTTACAGAAAGTGCATCGGGATTTTTTTAAAAACAGTTTTAGTTTTTTGCCTTCAATTATTTAAAGAATAAAGCTTGTCGGGACTTCAGTACCGGGCTTTTGGAAATGATAGCAGGGGTTATGCTTTATGAAAAGCCGAAACCCGAAAAAGGAAGGTTTTAGTCTTGAAGATAAAAATTTTAAAATTTGTTTCAACATAGGCTCCAATTGGGGACCTCGTCTCCTTGTGGGATGAGGAGAACGAGTAGACTTAGTTCCTTTATTGGGTTAATGGAGTCAAAGGATTGTTTCTATGGAAATTGCTTAGGAAGGGGATGCAGAGGGAAAAAGAGATTTCATCTTTACTTCTGAAAAACGTTTCAAAACTCCCAACGTTGTAAACTTAGCTGCAATCTCATTCATGATCTTCCCCTTCTCGCTATTAAACTTAGGCCTGCTTTAATATGATCAAAACAATCCTAGGAAATCCAACAGATCTTGCATCGAATGAAGGAAATTTTATGCTTTTAATCGGGGAGCCCTGTCTGGACTTGGGATGCAGATCTGGTCTCGAAAAGGCTGGTAACCAGAGTGGAGTGAAATTTACATATGACATCCTTACAGATACCTCAGATATTGCTTCACTACCAACGAGCCTGTTCAGTACCCCAGTGAAGTTATCTGTCCCTTTTTACTGAATTTCCTTTCACCACCTCGAATCATAATTATGCATTTAAATGCTGAGACGAGGGAAATCATTTAAATGAATTTTCTTTCATTGTCTTTTTGGACTAGATGGGGGCAATCAAATATGAATTTCCTTTCACCATCTATCTTATATTTTACTTTTTGAACACGAAGTGGGGGCAATCAGTTGTACTAAGTATACCAAGGATGGTATCTATGTAAAATTTGCAATGGAGGTCTGTCAACTTGCTTTGATTACTCTGGACCAACCTTTTATTAACTTTCAAAGCACCTTAGCCCGTAGGGAAAAAGGGAAAAATTACTTCCAGGGGCCTTCCTTCGAGCAAGCCTCAATCCTTAGAAACTGTTAAGAAACCTAGGAGAGTCAGGATCAACCTAGGCATAACTTCGTTTAGTTGAAGAGTGAGGAGTTATGAGGACTGGCTTACCTTTTAAGATCTACTTTCCAGCTTCCAAAACTAAGACGTAATCTCTTCTCCCTCTTTGGGAAACTCAGAAAGATGCTTGGTTTTTTAAGAAGGAAAAACCGAGGGTAGAAAGGGGCGACAGAGAAAGACCTGGAAATCGAAAAACAGGGGTCATGGATTAAACCCAACTCCTAGAACTCTTTCTTGGAGACGCTTTATTCGCTCTGCTTATTTTAATTACCTCTTATCTTTATCTAGGTGAAATTCTTAGGACCCAGAGAAAGAAATTGTTCTTTTAGTGACATATCACACTTACAAGACCATCACTACACTTTAGAGACCTTCGTTTGAAAAACAGATTTCTCTGGAATTCGCATTTTTGCCTTACCGTTTTCATTCTCTTTTGTAATAACGGAAAATCTTTTGTATCACCTGTTTTCGGCGAATTTATCTTCCGATATATGGCCGTCTGTTTGCTCCTTTCACTTGTTTGGGCTGCAAGCCAGGATTCTGTAAGGGAATAATATGAAAAGTATTAGGGATTTAAAAGAATTGAATGCATTTAAAATTTCTTATTCCTACTTCTAGAAAAACATTGACCTATTTTATTTTTGATGAAAGTAAACTTACCAAAGAAAATTATGAAAAATAAAAAAGAAAACACAAACTGGTATATACAGTGGGGATTTTGGAAACCAATTACTCCATATAGTGTTTTAAATAACACCCGTTGACAGGGGCATTGAGGATTTTACCCTCCAAATTGTCTAATAGAAACAATTTTTTTCCTTTAGGAGCTGTAACCTTGAATGGTCTGTACCAGATGTGATCAAATTTACCATGTTTTGTCGATTCGTCCTTCCTAGCATCCCATTTTAAAACCAAATCTCTGGGGAGAAAATCTCTGTCTTTGGCCTTACGATCGAACAACGCTTTCATGTTGTCCTGGTATTTTTGCAACCTTTTGTCCACTTCGGCCCTATGTTGTTGGACTTCAATCAGCTGGATTATTCTTCTTGTAACATGATTTGGTTCTTCCTTCTCATCTTGCCAAAGTTTCATTATGGGAAGCACTAGATTTATAGGTAATACTACATCGGTCCCATACACCATTTGGAAAGGAGAGGTGCCAATATACTTTTTCGTGCCTATCCAATTTGCCCACAAAGTGTATTTCAAATGCACATGCCAAGATTTCTTGTTTTCGCTCAACACTTTATTAATTATATTGATTAGGCTCTTGTTTGAAGACTTGGCCAACCCATTTCCCTGGGGGTAATATGCTATGGAATGACCAAGCACAATATTGTACTTTTGTAAAAAACTAACCATAGCCATAGATTTAAAGACCTGGGCGTTATTTGTTACTATCTTTCGGGGGAAGCCGAATCTAGACAAAATGTTTTATTCTAAGAAATCTATTACCACCAAATCCGTAGCCCTTCTATTTGGAATAGCCTCCACCCATTTGGTGAAGTAATCTGTAGCGGTCAGGATCCATCTATGTTGAGCGCTAGAATGAGGATTAATTTCTGCTATGAAATCTAATCCCCATTGCTAAAAAGGAGCTTCCGTTTTGACCGGAACCAACGACATCACTGGAAGTTTATGCTTTCCTGCAAAAAATTGGCAAGGGTTGTAGGCTCAAACCTTGGCGTTGACATCTGAGAAAATTTTGGGCCAATAATATCCTACCCTCAGGATCTTATAAGTCGTTTCCCTCCAGGCGTGATGTCCTCCACACACTCCTTCATGAAATTGGCTTATGACCTTCGTTGTTTCTAATTCAACCAAACAAACCAACAGGAAACCAAGTGGGTCCTTCCAATACAATTGTCTTTCGGATATACAGTACTTGACCGCATGCAGCTTCAGTGTTCTGGATTTTGATGGGGGTAAGTCAATCGGGCACTTCAAGGTCAATAGGTAGGACACTATGTCTTTATAACAATTTGATGAAGCAAACTTCTCTTCGATTCTGATTTCAGTTATTTGTTCATCGAGCTCGTTCATGTCCACATACTCTTCACCTCCTTGTAAGCCATTTATTCTGAGAGCTCTGAAATTTGATTCAGCTAAGAGTTTAGCTAAACCTTGTCCCTTTACTAGTCTCATTGGTTTTATCTCTAGGTCGAATTCTTGAATTTTGGCAAGCCACCGTGCTCTTTTACCATCACTGTCAGACTGAACCAAAATGTCTTTTATAGAGCTAGTGGGTATGTACGCAATTATCTTGGAATGCAACACGTAGGTTCTGAAATTATTTAACACCTTCACCATAACATATGCTTGTTTTTCCATTATATCATATCTGAGTTCAATGTCTCAATGAATTTTGCTAAAAAAGGCTATCGGTTGCTCGAAACCTTCTTCATTTTTCTGGAGGAGTACCACGGCAAGTGTGTGTTCGGAGGCGAATGAGAAAATAAGAAAATCCTTTAGATAATCAAGGCTTGCTAGTATGGGTGCCTCGCTTATAACCATCTTGATGCATGCAAACGATGCTTTAGCTTCTGCTGTCCATTTCACTTCGCTATTTTTCTTTAGCATATCTGTGACCAATTTCACAATTTCAACAAAGTTTGGAATAAATATCCTCAAAAAAATTATTTTTCCTAAGAATCACTGAATCTCTTTTACATTCCTAGGGATATTTATTGTGTCTATAGCTTCAACTCTTTTAGGTTCAATTCTGATTCCATCTCAAGACACAATATAACCCAAGAGTTTACCTTCTTGCATAGCAAAGTGAGACTTTTTGGGGTTTAAAGACAAACCAAACCTGCGACATTTCTCAAACGTCTGCTTGAGATGTATCAGATGGTCTTCATCAGATTTAGAAAAAATGGTTAGATCATCAAGATAGATAACCACAAATTTGTCTCTTTTGCCAATGAAAGTGATATCCATTGCACATTGGAAAGTAGCACCTGCATTCATTAAACCAAAAGGCATCTTGTCATACATAAATGTACCCCAAAGGGTGTTGAAGGCTGTTTTTTCTTTATCGTGCTCACTGACAGCAATTTGATTGTACCTGGAAAACCCATCGATCATCGAAATCCTATTTGCCCCAACTACTTTTTCTAAAATGTGATCCATTTTGGGTAGGGGGTAATTGTCTTTGAGGGAGGACTTATTTAGATTTATGAAATCGACACACAATCTAATTTCCCCATTTTTCTTTCTAACTGGGACTAGGTTTGCTACCCAATCAGAGTATCTCAGTGGTACGATTATTTTTGCATCCAAGAGCTTTTTGACTTCCCTTTCGATCACGGGAAATAAAACAGGATTGATTTGTCTAAGTTTTTGTCTAAAGGGTTTGACACCAGGCTTCAGGGGTATCTTATGTTCAATCACAGTGGTATCATAGGTTCTCATCTCTTCATATGACCAAGTGAAAACATCCTTGTACTTTCTAAGCAACTCTGAGTATTTACTTTTGGTTTCTGGGGACAGATATTTGGATAGTTTCACCAACCAAGGGTTTTCTTTAGTACCTATGTCACAGTCCTCAACCTCTTCAGGTTGAGGCTGTAGAGTGGATCTTGAAGGGATATCATCTTGATTGAATAATCTTTCCAAGAGAATCAAGCCCTTGGAGATCTAGTTATTTTTAAGAACAAGCATTCAGTGATTCTCAATTTTATCGTGGAACTCTTGAGGATCCTCCCCTTCCTGCATGATCCAAATAGGATCATTTTGGTTTTCTTAGTCAGCATGTGTTTCAACAAACTCGTCTATTGATTCTAAAAATCTACGAAGCTGTTCATCGTCCTCAAAGACTTACCAATGTTGTATGTTATTTGGTATAGAAGGTCAGTGCCTCATTTGTATGTGGTTCTTTAGTTTAAACACGGTGGGAGGTGTGAATGTTGAGGTTGCTTTGGCTAACGCATCAGCCTGTTAGTTTTTAGTTCTTGGAATGAAATGAACCTTGACAGAGGAGAAGAAATTGTCGATCAGATCCTAGACGCAATTCCTATAGGACCTCAACCTTTGATTTTTGGCCTAGTACTGTCGGTTTACCTGTTTTATGATTAACTCGACGTCACCAAAGACTTCAAGGTTTTTAATTTTCATTCTCCTAGTGGCTTCTAACCCTAACACTTAGGTTTCATACTCACAAAAATTATTAGTGTGTTCCTCATTCCACTATAGTTTGTAGGAGAAGGGAATTACGAATTGATTATCGGGAGCCACAAGAAGTGCCCCAGCTCCAACTCCAAAGTAAGATGAAGCACCATCAAAAAACATCTTCCATACACCAGTACTATATACATCTTTTTTAATTTTTTGTTTTTCTGTTTTTTCTTCTGTACAAATTTCATCTATACCTACATCAATATCGTCATCAATGGATAAGATACAACTACCTAAATCTTGATCAACAATATATACAGGGTGGTTATTTGGGTTATGTGGATCACCTACCATGAAAGCCAATCTAGTTTCTCTATATAAGCACGTGTACTGTCCTCCAAAAACTGGAATCGTAGCATACGTCATGTCAAGTTGGAGAGATCCTCCAAGCTTGGCACCCCATGACCTAGATAATAGCATACCACATTTCAGAGGGATATCGACAACCACTATGTCCATAATAACTCTTTTTGTGGGTATTTGTGCCAGATTTACCACCAAGTATTTAATCATGCCTATGCATTTGACCTTTCTTGAGTCGAATGAATATAAGTCTCCATAAGGCCTAGTGATTTCGAGATCTAATTTATCCATAATGGCTTTAGGCATCACATTGTGGGATGCTCTAGAATCTAGCATGCAGTTATGGAGTAGGTGGTCGAACAAGGTTAACGTGATATAGAAGGGGGCAACAGTGTCTCTCGCACCTTTGAAATGCGGACCAAAAACTATGTTTGGCTTGTCATCTTCTAAGTTGATGACATCGGCTTGGCTTTCGTCTTCTGAAAAGCTAATCATATTGGCAATTTGTTTTCTGTATATGGGATTTTTAGCCAGTTCAACAAGTGGGATGGGAATTTTGATTTTGTTTATTTCGTTTTTCGGACTAAAATTTCCTAGGGCCTTGTCGCTCTCTATGTTTGGGGCCTCCATTCCTTTCTTTTCATCTTTTCTTTGTGGTGCGGATTTGGTTTCACTCATAGGGATCTGTGTTTTCATGGTGAGTGTTCCTATTGACTTTAACTCGACAAGTTGCGTGTCAACAATGTGGGTTTTTGCAGTCTGTTTCTCAGCAACCTTAGGAGCCGCTTCATCAGTTTCACCCCTAGGCAAGATCTTTTTTGTTGGGGTGGTTGGAAGACTCTTATTCCAAGGTCTTAAATTGTACTTCTCATGTAGTTCGGCTATAATATCATCTATGATACCCTGATAGGTCAAATCTTCAGAAGTATCGTTGCTAACATCGTCTTCCGATCTAATTTCTTTATTTAAAGAGTTTTCGTAATATTGTCTTGATAAATAGGGTGATTTACTATCGTCGCCAAGATTATTTATATCCTCATCTAACTCTTCAAAATATTCTAGGTCTTCCTCTCCAATAAAGTTTTCACTTTTGAAGGGGGTTGGGATTTTTTTATCCTCATTCTTAATTGTTTTCTGTGGGGCCTAAGGATCAAGATTCCTTTTGAAATCCTTTCTAGGAAAATGATTCTTTTTTTATTTATCTAGTTCCATTTTTGAGATCTTATTTGATAGTTCTCTAATTATCTTACCATCTCGTCTATTTTATCTCCCGAGGATTTCCTTGATCCTGAGGATCCACCTTGTTCTTTGAATTTCCTACTTTCTTTGTTCCCGGTTTCTATTTTTTCTTTTAACTTGCCTGATGCCATCATGTTCGATTCGATTTCTAGGGAATCATATTGAATTTTCATGAGATCTATTGATCTCCTTTCTCTCAATAATAAAGCGAAATCAAGATCAAAGGCTCCAACGAAAGTCACCTTTGTTGCGAGTTGAGAAGGTTTGACCTCGACCAGGATTTTATTATACAACTTGTTAAACTTTTGCGTGAACTCTAGAACTGATTCTAATTTTTTCTTTCTAAGGGCTCCAAATTCAGTTAGGTAATAGAGGTGGTCTCTCCTTTCCCCCCATTGTCTGATAAAAGTGTTTTCAAGTTCTTCATAAGATCTTAGAGATCCTGCTGCTAAGGCTCAAAACCAGGTCCTCACCTATCCTTTGAAAGTCTGAACGAGGAGTCTAGAATAGACATCTTTGTGTTCGATTCCCAGGATTTCGGTAAATTGGTCAAAGAAATTTATGTGTTCTTGAGAAGTTAAATCTCCTTCCCCTGTAAATTTGGGAAGGCTTTTCATATAATTTTCGGGAAGATTGTGTAGGTGAACTGGGAGGACAAGGGGGCATATCTAGCAACTACCTTAGCAAAGATTCCAGGAAGCAGTGCTTGACCGCCTGCTGGTCCTCCTGGGGCACCACCCCCAGCTCCTGCACCTCCGTGTGCAACCATTGATGGATTTGGGGCTGAAGCTCGGAGTGTGTGAGGAGAAGACTCACGAAATTCTGGGGTATATACTTCAGGAAAAGAGAACATATCATTTGTAAGGGGAAGTGAGACGGATCTATCAAGTGTTTCCTTAATGTTCAACTGCATAAAATTAGGCTGACAAACAGTATGTATGGGTGAGATGATTTGTCTAAGGGATCTTCATGATTTTAAAATCTTTTCTGAATTAGAGACTGGCGAGGTCTGCTTGTCGTCCGAGTTCTTTCTGGTGTTCTTTTGGCTAATAGCCAATTTACTTATCGTGGAGTCGCCAAGTAAAAAATAAAGGTAGCCTTAGAAGGTTTTATATCTTTGTTCACTATCAAAGAAAGAAAGTGTCAATGTCGTTCTTTCCAAGGAAAAGTTTTGTTTCTTTGTTCTCCGGAAACGGTGCCAAAAAGATGTTGTTCCTAAGTTTATAGTTTAAGGCTCTAAGTATACCGTCAAGGCATCAAAAAAGATAAAGAGAATTAAGGAGTAAGAATCAATTGCGAGGGTAAATCAGAGTTGGTTTCTCAACTGTCTCTGTCTAGCTTCCCATTGTTCTTGGATGTTGATTTCTCTCTCAATAACTGCCCATGAGCGTTCTAATTTGACTCGGGTAGTTGTTGTTTGTAGGATAGTATTAAATAAGTTCAAAGCAATGCTAGTTTGATCCTATAGGCCAGGTTCTATGTTAGGCTATCTATTACTTGGGACAGTCATGGGAAGTAAAATTTTATTGAATTATAAAATGTTTTAATATTTGTTGCTTCAGTTTTGAGGTATGAAATAGAAAGGAGTTTTGAAACTCAAAATAATAAAGTAAGAATAAGTCAATTGTAAGAAGACCTAATAGAAGTTTCCACTTCTAGAAAGATATTCCTCTAGATTGTTCTTTTAGTAGATAGATTTAGTATAAATAGGAGTAGAGGGCACAATAAGTCTTGTCTTGAGAATTATTGCAATAGAGCTCTGCTCTGTTGGAGGTTTCCCCCTCGAAGGGGCAAGTGAACATTGTTTCTTTTCAATAAAGGTATTATTTTGGTGTTTTGGTTCCATATAATTTGTTGTTCCATTGTCATTCTCTGCAGTATTTTTGTTTCCTATTGTTATTCTGATGTTATTCTCTATAGTATTTCTTATTTCTGCTATTGCAATAGATCTAGTACCTAATAAGTGGTATCAGAACATTTTCCTTGGCAGAAACTGTGGGTAATTTTTTTTAGGGTAGAGACGTATTACGACATCTTAAAGCTATAGTGATTTATTGTTCAGCGCATAAATCCGCAGCCAGGGAAGCATACACACAAGAACTACACGTGGTACTTAAGAGCACATTGTTGGCCACCCTTGTCGGTACCCCTTCGAGTGGTAGCACATGAGACAACACCTGTATGTGGATTGGCCTAGATATAATGAAGCCCTCTGTAGATAAACTGATCGACCACCTGACTATTATAGTTCCACCAAGAATAACACTCAGGAAGATACTCTCTAGTACATGAGTAATCGGGTAGTACGACTAAGGATATGGCCTAGCCTCCTTAGTTGGTGCTCTGGGATATTGGGTTGAGTACTATTGTTCAACCCCACACGTATATCAAAGAGATATAGAACAGGGAAAACCCTTGTTTGTAGGCACCTTGAAAACCCTAACCCTTGGGATGAAAACAAAACAGAAAAGGAACAGACAAGATCTATTGTCGCCTGCATTCGGGTTGTGAAATTACTACATATTTTTTCCTGTTAAGAGTATGGGACCTACCTGCACCCTTGTTCGATACCTATTTCATTGGAATCCTCTTGTCATCCTAATCGCAGTGATACCTATCATTTTTAGCCTTTTTCCCTTCCTGTGATCCTGACCCCCTCCCGGCCCCCTTATTTGACACTTATATCATTGGATTCCCCTTTTCGACCTGATCGTTGTGATACCTATCATTTTCAAATATCTTTTTTTACCCCATGGAACCACCCCTCATTCCCTCATAGCTCCCGCATGCCAAGAAGAAACCAATCATAAAATGAGCACTGACCTTGTTGTTGTTTAAGCCCAAGTAAATAGGTACATTCTGGTCCTTCATGCCAAAATGGACCACATTCAAGACCAACTCAGTAGTGAAATTATGGAAGTCAATTTCTCTCTACACCAATTCATCAAAAAACTCTAGGGTCCTTCCTCCTTTGACCCACCACTCTATACTAAAGGTGTTGACTCCAACCAGCCTCTACACTCTCATTCCAACTACAT
The DNA here is from genome assembly GCA_032191745.1 of Picea mariana. Lineage (NCBI taxonomy): Eukaryota > Viridiplantae > Streptophyta > Pinopsida > Pinales > Pinaceae > Picea > Picea mariana. The sequence continues at coordinate 8,778 of JASDQU010198249.1, read as the reverse complement.
CCCTCGTGACCATTGTCTTCCCCAAGTTGAGGTAAACAAATATGATGGATCAGATCCACAATATTAGGTTACTCATATGGAACATTATTTCTCCATGCATGGTATCACTAATGAATTAACCAAGATTCGTTATGGAATTCTTTATTTGGGTCCAGAAAGATGGCAATGGTGGAAATGGCATCGAAATGCACAACAAGGGTATGTTTCTTAGTCACAGTTTGTTGTAGAGTTGTATGAACGCTTTGATACAAACACCCACTATTTATTACGTTTGACCAAGATGAAACAATTTGGAACAACGGAATATTTTATTGTTTTCTTTGAGCACTTGGCTTTCCGAATGAAGGGCATGACATATTATTTCTTTACAGAATTCTTTATTAGTGGCCTTAAGGATGAAATTTATTCCCTGGTCATCATGGCTCGCACAAAGACTTGGTTGGAAGCCACTAAGCGTGCCAAGAAAGCAAAAAAAGTCATATTGGCCCAAAGAAGAAAACCCACCTTTGTTCCTCACCCTAAACCCAACACCCATACCCCTCAGACCACTCCTCTCAAGGTCCAAAAGTTAACACGAGTAGAAATGGTTGAACGCCAACTCAAGGGTCTTTGTTATAATTATGATGATAAATAATTTCCTAGGCAAAAGTGTAAAGAACATAATTTTTTTATATATATTTCTGAGGATATTTCTGAAGAAGAGGAAGATGTTTCTCAGGTACATGAGCTACCTCCACCAAATGATCTTACTCCACCCTCTGATCCACCGACAGTTGAACCATTGATTTCTTTCAATGCACTCACAAGTTTCTCTTGTCCCCAATCCCTCAAATTAATTGGCTACATTAAGAATAGGAAATTCATTATTCTAGTTGATAGCGGAAACACCCATAATTTTATTCATCGTTGCATTTCCTAAGAAGTCAATTGTTATATTAGTCCAGTTAATAATTTCCAAATCATGATTGCCAATGGGGGTTCCATGAAATGTGGAGGGTGTTGTGAAAATGTGTGCCTCCAAATTAGTCAATATCACCTGAAATTTCATATGTTTGTTATTGACATGGGCCGTTGTGACATTGTAGTTGGTGCGCAATGCTTACACACTCTCGTCCCTATCACCATGGATTTCCATAAATTAACTATGAAATTCTAACAAGAGGGCCAACAACACCATTTCCAAGGCATCACAATAGGTTCACTAGATATCCCCAGTTCCCATTGAATGGAAAAGCTCCTCTAAAAAGGTAATTCTGGCATTATTACCCAACTTCATGCCATTCAGATGGTTGAGACACCCTTTGTACATACTGACCTCCAATCTATCCTCTTCCAATACCAAGTTGTGTTTCAACCCCCCCAGGGACTTCCACCTTCTTGTGGTGTCCATGATCATTCCATTCCTCTAGTTTTGGGCAGTCTTCCTCGAAATGTTTTCCCTTATCATCATCCCTTCACCCTGAAAAATGAAATTGAGAATATTTTCAAGAATTGATAGAAGCCAGTGCCATCCATCCTAGTACTAGTCCCTATTCTTCTCCAACCATCATGGTACTCAAGAAAGAATGTACTTGGTGCATGTGTCTTGATTTTAGAGCTCTCAACAAACTCACCATCAAATACAAATTTCCCATTCCTATCATTGATGACCTTTAGGATGAATTAAGTGTTGCTCAGTATTTTACCAAACTTGATCTTCGCTCTCGCTACCACTAAAAATCATATGAAATAAGAAGACATTCCCAAGACTGCATTCAAAACTCATGAGGGTCACTATGAGTTCTTGGTTATGTCATTTGGCCTCTGTAATGCTCCCTCCACTTTTCAAAGTCTCGTGAATCATGTTTTTCTTCCTTTCCTCCTTCATTTTGTCTTGGTTTTCTTTGATGATATTCTCATCTATAGAAAAACTTGGCAAGCCCATATTTCCCACATAGATCAAATTCTCGAGCTACTATCTCATCACAAACATTTTCTTAAGCAGTCTAAATGTGCTTTTGGAGCCTCTAAAGTTGACTACCTGGGACATATTGTTGGCAAGGATGGTGTCTGGGTGGATCTAAAGAAAATTGAAGCTATACAGGATTGGTTGCGCCCAAAATCTATTAAAAGTCTACATGTCTTCCTAGGTTTGACGGGATATTATCACAAGTTTGTTAAGAATTATGGAAAAATTGCATCCCCCCTCACAAAACTCCTTAAAAGGAATTATTTCAGTTGGACTCGAGCAGTCGACCATGCCTTCCAAGATTTGAAAAAGGTTATGTGCACTACTAAGGTTTTTTCTCTCCCTAACTTCAACAAGACCTTTGTACTGGAATGTGATACTTCAGGGAAAGGCATTGGGGTTGTTCTCATGCAAGATGGTAGACCTTTGGATTTCACCAAAAAATAATTTTCTGAGCACCATTTGGGCCAATCAACCTATGAAAAGTAAATTTTGGTTGTTCTTCACACTGCAGATATTTGGCATCCTTATCTCTTGGGGCAACGCTTCCAAATAAAAATTGATCATCAAAGCCTCAAGTATTTTCTAGAACAAAGAATTTATTCTCTGGAGAAACAAAAATGGGTAACCAATTTGTTTGGATATTATTATGAGATCATCTACAAAAAGGAAAAGAAAATTTGGTGGTTGATTCCCTTTCCAGGAAATATGAAGAAGACAGGTCTCTTTTGTTCCTCTATTTCTTTGTCGCGGATTGGCTTCAAGCAGTTCACTAGGAATGGTTGCAAGATCCCAAACTTTCAAGACATAAACACTACAGCAGGATCCGCAAGCTGCTCCAAGGTACTCGTGGCACCAGGATGAGCTTCGTTATAAAGGTCACATGTATTTAAGAAAACAGACGAACCTTAAATCCAGTGTGCTCTGTAAGTTTCATGCTTCACTTATAACTGGGCATTATGGTTTTACCAAAACCTTGAATGAGTCAAACATTATTTTTTCTGCGATGGTATGAAACATGACATTCACACCTTTGTGGATAAATGTGATACCTATCAACACAATAAGGGAGAGACATCTAAATCCATAGGCACACTCCAACCGCTTATGATCCCACCTACTCTTTGGAAAAATATTTCTATGGACTTCATTGTTGTCTTACCTAAATCATGAAATAAGTCAGTCATCATAGCAATATTAGATCATCTTTCCAAATATGCTCATTTGTGTTCTCTTCAACACACATTCACCGTCTCCATGGTTGCTCAATTTTTTATGGATCATATCTTCAAACTCCATGGCATGCCTCATTCTATTTTTTTTTACCATGATCCCACTTTCACCAACACTTTATGGCAAGAATTGTTTCGACTCTAGGGAACCCAATTACATCTCAACATAGTATATCATCCTTAGAATAATGGCCAAACTGAAGAAGTCAACAAGTGTTTGGAAAATTATTTGAGGTGTTTTGTATTTTACAGACAAAATCAGTGGGTTCAATAGCTACCCCTCGTTGAATGGTGGCACAAAAATTATTACCAAAAAGCCACTTGCATGACTCCCTTTGAAGTAGTTTATGGGCACCCGCCACCTTCAATTGTATCAAACATGCCCAGTCTCTCCAAGTTTTAGCAGGTGGATCAAAATCTTACAGTCTACATGGCTATCCTCCGTACTCTCAAAGATAATTTGGTCATGGCTCAGAATCACATGAAACAACAAACAGATCAAGGTTGTTCAGAACGTGAATTTGTTGAAGGGGACCATGTGTTTCTTTGTCTGCAACCTTATAAGAAGACTTCAATCAAATCCAAACACTTTTAGAAACTCACCCCCAAATTCTATGGTTCTTACCGTATTCTCAAGAGAGTGGGGTCCGTGGCCTACCAGTTAGAGTTTCCCAGTCACTCTAAGCTCCACCCTATGTTTCATGCTTCTTGCTTAAAGAAAGTGATCAACACTAAGTTCCACAATCATACCAGTCTACCTGAGTTGAATGAAGAAGGTTGCATTTGGTTACAACCATAAGAAGTCTTGTACCAACGCGAGTGTCATCTCCACCAACACACTATCAAGGAAGTTCTAGTTTAGTGGAAGGACACATAACCAGAAGATGCCACTTGGGAGCCAACTACCATTCTGTAGCAATTTCCCCATCTCAAGCCTTGAGGACAAGGTTGTTTTTAATGGGGATGGAATGTTAGGTACTTAAGCTTCCTAACCCCCCACATAGGTAGAATAATATATTTCCCATGTAATAAAGGTTGATATTAATAAGGCCTGTTAATAAGGAAGAATAAGTCAAATGTAAGAAGACCTAATAGAAGCTTCTGCTTCTAGAAAGATATTCCTCTAGATTGTTCTTTTAGTAGACAGATTTAGTATAAATAGGATTAGAGGGAATGAGAAGTCTTGTCTTCATAATTATTTTAATAGAGATATGCTCTACCGGAGGTTGCCCCCTCGAAAAGGCAAGTGAACATTGTTTCCTATCAATAAAGGTATTATTTTGGTGTTGTGGTTCCATATAGTTTGTTGTTTTGCTATTATTCTCTGTAGTATTTTTCATTTCCTATTGTTATTCCATTGTTATTCTCTACAATATCTCTCTTTTCTGATATTATAATAGATCTAGTACGTAACACTATAATATATCCAAATTCAGACCTTGATTCCAAGCGATAAGATCATGTTAATCAAAATATACCGGACCTCTATCACTATTGAAAATATGGAAACTTGAAATAAAACTAAAAAAAAAACTGAAAATACCTTTTTAGATGTGCAGGATTGTCAAAACTAGAGGATGTTGCTACATCAAGCTCCCCTAATTGGAAATGTAATCTTCTTTCTCATAAGGTAATTGATAAATCAACAACCACTGGATATCTATGTCTTTTCTTTCTTTTCTTCTTCCTTCTCTACCACACTCTATACCACTCATCCTTCCTTCTTACGTGCTTTGCATCCTTCTTATTCTCCTTCATAATCCACACCTCTACGAACTGAAATTATAGGTAATATCTCATACCTACCTTTATCTCTATTAAATTTTCTTGGTCCAACTTCAATGATATCATTACAATTTGTTGTAACTTAAACCCAATTGCACTTAATGCATCATACTGCTACCATTCATTGGTGCTTACTGCCTCCCTGTCCTCTTTCTTTTGCACTATTATCGTTGTCTCAACAAACTCCATCATGCTTTATACTCAAGCATCTCCTCATTTTTATTTTCGTTCACTACAACCACTCCTCTATTGTTGCAATCATCTTTGGACCCACTCTACATATCCACTTTGCACTACACTTCTTCATCTTCTCTATGTTTTGACATCAAATTTTCTTCTTGCAAATGTCACTCCATCATGAACAACTCTACATATATGCACATCTTCACCTCAACATCTTCTTCATTTTGGCAACATCATTGCTACATCTTTATTTTAGTATGCTCCTCTTATTTTTCTCTTGCCACACATTCCACTACACCTACAACAAAATCAATAGAAAAAACATTATAGGAATCAAACATTCCCATCTACAAATCCCACGATGACGTTTCTCTTGCAACACTACCATCTTCTACAATACCATATTCTACTACAACATCACCCGTTGTTGCAATATCTCTCATTTGCAACTTTCAACTATTGAATACCACTCATCTCTACAACATCTATTCTTTCTACAACATCATCCAATCCTGCAACAACATATTTTTTTTGCACATACACTTTCTTAGGTAGACTACTATTATTTGCTACGTCTTGAATTTTCTACACATACTCCTTCACCTTAATCTTCTCATTGCATGTTTTGTTCCAAATCCTTCTTCTACACATACACTATCTTGTGCAAAGTACGACTCTCGGTTACTTATTGAGTTCACCTCAATCATCTCCTTGCATTCTTCTATTGCAAATATTTTTTTTTCACTCACATTTGGCATGCTACCCACAACATGCATTTCACACATTTTCCTCAACAACATGTATCCCACTTTCATAATTAACACTCTCTGCAACCATGTCTAGATGAATTTATTTTCCCTTCTCTCTCTACCTACAATTTCTCTTTCTCTTCATCAACAACTTCTCATCTTCCAAAGCTACTTGAAAAACCTTCTCCAATGTCTACACCTTGATGAAGGAGCATCGTGAGCAAGAAAAGCGGAGGACAGTTGGATACGCACCAGCACACATTTTGAAGATATTTTGAATTTCTAAAGGATGGCACATTAATGTAATATCTGGAGAGACATAAGTTCTCTTAAATGTTTTGGGGATTGCAACACAGATCTTGAGCGATTTCTCTCATCTGTCGATTGTAGACAATTAATGTAATGAATGTAAAGTAGTTGTAGGCTTTAATTCGATAAAATATATTGATATTGTAGGAGGGAAAACTCGAGAAATCTCCCTCGTATGTATTTTATTGTATCATTATTTCTCATTCATAAGAGAGTAGAGCAGTAGAGCAAAGAGAGCAAGAGAGAGAAGAGAAGAACAGAGACTGTAGAAGTTGTATAAGAAGATAGCTATTGTTATAGAAACCATGTACATAAGCACTTGAGTTAATATAAGAATGCTTTGACTCAATTTCATGGTGTTGTTATGAATACTGTTTGCATCTATTGAATGGTATGTTTACAGTTTTCTTATATGCTTTGTCATGCATTTTTTTCAATGTTTTGTGTGTATGATTTCATGTTGAATGTATGAAGTCTATGAGAGGGAGAGTGTAAGTTTCAATTGCTTCTTGTCCCGAGAATTCCTACAAGGAGTGCAGTGAAGGTCCACACGGAGTGCATTGACAAGATTATGGGTTTTACCTCAGAAAATCTTAGGAGAGACAGAGTTGTTCTTATACCATCAGAAGTGCAAGTATATCATAGAGTCATGCAAGGTGTGTGTAGGCCAAGTTGAAGTCTTAGAATTTTCCAACCAGGTGAGTGGTTGAAGAACTGTTGTTGCAAGGAGTGCGCAGAGTTGGAAGGTTTCAGATAATCATATATTATTGTGAAGGCCGCAAGGAGTGTGTTAAAGAATCTCTTGGAATCCTTGAGTTTGCAACCAACATCAAGCTTAGGAGGGATAGAGTCTTAGGACAGACGAGGGTCGAAGTCACCTCGCAGAAACCAAGCTCAGGAGGAAGGACTCCAATTTATTTGGCCATGAGTCTTTGAGAACTTGAATGGATGGTTGAGTTTCTCAGAGGGAGAAATATCGATTTTCCATGGACAATTGGATCTAGTGGATTGGCGGGGAGGTTAAGACTGAGTGTCTTTTAACACTCGCCAGCTTGGAAGGATTAGCAGTCGTTAGATTGGAGTTTTGGCATTTCGAAAGTCAGAATTTAGGAGGAAGCGGTTTTCAGGAATCCCCGATACGCGAAATCCCGAAGCGATTTGGACTGTCAGATCTTGGGAGGTTCAGGACCGTCGATCCGTGGTAAAAAAAGTCACGAGTTCAAACTTCAAGAAAAGGAGAAGAGTCACATCGTGAAATCACAAGTCACGAAATCTCGACGCGCTCGGAGGTGAGGCCCCAGGACTTGGCTAGAGGTCATATGGTTGAGGTATAAGGGAGGAGCTAAAGACCCGTTAACCATTTTCAGCATTTCAGGAATCAAAGGAGTTGAGGGAAATCACAATACAAATCATGAAGCCGTGAAATTTGAAACACCTTTTTAGGTTAAGTCAGTGGTCACATCAGGTGGTCACGTGGAGTGGAGATTCGTACCTAGTGCTTGTTCGCGTAGGTGTAACTTCTAGAAGGACCTGTGGTACTATATGCATTGAAGGTTCCATTGGAACTAAAGAGCCATTCCAACTCAAGGGAAAAGAAATATCCAAAGTTTGGGAGGTCAAGCAAAACCTGTTGAGGTAGGGGTGTTGTGTCAGGTGGTATCAGAGCATACAACTTTTGTTTTCTATAGAAGGAAGATAGAGGACAGTTGTGATTTGAATTCTACTTGGACAGATTGAAATAATGCTGCCAAGGAGACATCAAGAGAGACCCATGACCGATCCAGCTGTGGAAATGGAAATGAGAGAACTTCATGCTCGATTTGATGTTATGGAGACAACACAGAGGTGAACACCTGATACTAGAGATATTAGTGAGGCCGAGAGAGAAAACAAATCCAAAGCCGAAGAAGAAGTTGTAGCCAAAGATGCTGCAGAGGAATGTCTATTCAAAGTTGTTGCAAGAATAGGTGCCAGAGAAAAATGGACATCCCGATGTATGAAGGCAACTTGGATGTTGAGGAGCTTCTAGATTGGTTTAGAGATTTGGATAAATACTTTGACTATGAGGATATCGAAGAAGATAAGAAGCTTAAACATGTTGTCACTAGAATGAAAGGGCATGCAACACTGTGGTGGGATGAACAATAGGTTGACAAGAATTTCAAAGGAAAACAAAGAATCAAAAGCTGGGATAAGATGGTAGCAAAGATGAAAGCCAAGTTTATACCTAGAGATTATCAAATTAATTTGTTTCGAAGAATGTAGAATTTGAGACAGAAAAGGATGACAGTGAAGGAATACACTCAAGAATTTTACAGACTCAACATTAGAGCTGGTCATCATGAGAGTGATGATGAGAAAGTCACCAGATACATGAATGGCTTGAGATACAAGATTCAATATGAGATGAGAATGGTGATAATCAGGAATGTGGAAGATGCTTATCAATTTTTTCTTCAAAGGCAAAAGTGAAACTGGCCCGAAAGCAAGGTCAAAGGAGCAGAGGTAGAAGTCTGAGAAGAGGCAAAACAATTGCCCAGGACAGAGTACAGAAGCCCAGGGATGAAGAAAA
>JASDQU010198247.1:0-19420 GCA_032191745.1 Picea mariana | reverse complement strand
CTATATATCTCGTCATGCCATGACCGAAGAACACTTTTTCCAATTTATAATTTTGACCTTGCAACCTCGATTAAGATTGTCCAGTAATCCTTACAACCTGACCTTCTACCCTATTACAGTACCTACGCTAGTTTGAGAACCTGATATATTGATCCTGAGTGTATATGTCTGACAAATTTAGTGCATCTAAAGAATCTGTAAGAGAGTTACTCGCTAGCCTCAGAGCCAAGAGATTCATGTCAGAGAGAGGATTTCCTACAGATTTACAAGCATCGTCGACGAGAGGAGTGCAAGCCTCCCCGTCGACTACCCAAGCAGGAACATCCTGAGCTGACGCAGAAAGAAGAACCAAACATAAAGACGATTTGGCCAACGCGAAGCTCGTTCCATCCATCCTACCTGCTTACATACCACCCCTAAGTTGTGTCATCAATAGAGATAGTGTTCCTAGAGACTTTGAGTACACTTAGGTCACTGCGTACCTACAAAAAGGGGTACGCACAGTTCATGTAGATCAAGACAAGGTTGCAGCATTGAAGTTTAGCGACATCAACCTGGGTGACCGGAAGGTTTATGGCATGCTTGGCCCTTATAAATATCTAACGAAGACAAAGCGAAAGAATTCAAAGATTTTCCCTCAGCAATGGATGATGGACCTCACATAGTCCACTCTGCTCAACGTTATGAAGATACCACACTTCGGCAGACGCTAGGAGGTGAATGCTTGTGTGAAGTTGTTGTTGGAAAGTTACCATAGAGGATACTTATGGTTGAACCATCGCATAATAGTTGATCCAATGCTGATCAACCATATCACCAGGCTTAGAATGCAAGGCCCTGATCCCCATGATTACTATCCTGGAAAGACCGCGGATCACTGTCTTGCTCAGAAGATCAAAGAATACTATGGAAATGTTGAGAAATGCGCATGAGGCTACAAGGTAGCTTCTATTGAAAGTGGTGCAGTGCTCCTCACTTGTCAACTGATCGCAGGGAAGTTGGTACACAAGAATCGACCCACACAAGTATCTGGCTTTGTAGCCGACCTCACAGGGAAGTACGGAGAGGGACTATAGATGAACTGGGTGAATTACCTAGCGAATCAAATAGATATTGACTGCAAAGAAGCGCGGGATCAAGGGCATGAATTCCATTTTAGCTTAATTTTAATACTTATAGCTTTCATTGCATGGGAGCTACCGAAAGGTGCAACTTTCCCAGACATCGACCCCTTCAAACCACTGGCCATGAAGTTTAGTACACTATGGTACTCGAATGATATGAAAAAGTAGTGGAAGTCAAATGTCGTCTTCCATACCTACTACACCCAGTCGAATCTTTCCATCCAGTCCGAGCCATGCATGACCCTGAATAATTTACATAGATTTCAACCCTTGATGAAGTTCAGCGTAGACCTCCATTTCATATATATTATAGCATGCATTGATGAGCACAAAGAACAACTTCAATCTTATTACAATATTACAAAAGATGACTTAGAGGATATCACCAATGAATGGTCAGTGAACCTCCTTATTTCAATAGACCCAGTAGAAATGTCCGACATCAATAGCCCAGAAGTTGCATAGAATACACCTGGGCCCAGTAAGAAAAAGAAAACAAGGAAGACAAAGAAGGATGAGGAAATCCAGGATGTAGAAATCCGATCTGTAAGAACCGCATCCATTACACCAGAGCAAGGCATTAATGGCGAAGACTTAGAGGAATTTGAACAGAGGCTAGGAGATGAAGTAGAGATCATAAAGAAAAGGAAGGGTTCTCCTCCAAAACCTTCCTCCCGAAAGAAATAAAAAGCACCCATGACTAAGCTAAAGACCATGCTCACTCTAGATGACTTCATTTTTCTCATCGCAGCTATGAATGAAGCCATAGAAGAGATAACTGAAAAGAAGGAAGCTAAGCAAGGGAAAATGTACAATAGAATGAAGATCGAGCTACAAGGAGTAAAACAAGCCTTCTAGTCTAGCCATGTAGTCTCCTCTGCGGACCTACCAGAAGGAACAAAAAAAGAGGGAGATGAACTAGTTCAACTCCGCAATATTGTTGACACGGTCGAAGTACACCTTCGAAAAGAATAGGAAGAAATAGAGCAGGCCACCTAGGACTTAAAGCAATCACAAGAGAAAATCATTGAGCAACATCAAGCTGCGCAACAAGAGAAGGATGCTATCCAAGAGAAATTTGAAGAAGACAGAGTGAAGATCCAAAAAGAGAAAGAGAAGTTGCTCGTGAAGCAACATTCTCCCCCTTAAAAACAACCTTGTCCTCAAGGCTGCGAGGTCAAAATTCTCAATTGGAAAAAGTTTTCTTCGGTCATGTCATGATGATATATATAGGAATTTTAGTAACAGTTTTCTTGCAATGGGTATAAAGATTCATTAACTCTTGTTCTATCCGTTATGGTGCGGTCTAACGGTCTAGTAGTGAGCCATCAACACTTTCTAGACCTATTCGGAGTAGCAGTCAAATGGTTATATCAGCTTCCAATGGTTATATTTCTTCGCCATGGCGAAGTGCCCTATTTCGTTGTTCTGATATCTCAATGAAGATCAAATTCTGCAATTTTTTCCTTCTGTGATCCGAAAAGATCTTTTAATGACTGTGGTTGAGTTATTAATTGCATGTGTTAATTAACCATTTATGAAGTTGAATGAAAGAGCATGAATATGAGAGAATATATCACAGCCATAATACATAATACATATCTGAACTAAAGCAATAAGAACAACAAACCATAACAAGAGAAGTGATAACGGAGTTTAGCACAAAATTGCCTACATCTCTGGGCCTTTGTCTCAGTGGGGGAGGCTCCTTTATTTCTGTTCAAAGATCAAAAGTACATAGTAGCAGTGCCATTAGGCTACAATACTTATCTATTCATGTTCTTCCAGATCTCTAGAACCCAGCAAAAGAAACGACATGCAAAACGGATGACCGGAGCTCCCAGAAATGGCCCGCAAGCGTCTGCTCCTCAACAACTTCCCTGCATAAAAATGGCTTTGGCTTGGCTTCCCTTCAGCATAACTCTACTTTGACTATCTTCCATGGCCTCAAATAGGCCTATTTTTTATATATCTGAAGTTGTTTATCCATCCCCAACTTCCTCCCAAAATCTAGCCTCAAAAAGAGCCCAATATCTCCCAAAAATGGGCCAAAATCCCCCAAAAAATCCATTTTCTCGGCGTAATATCAGTGAAAAACCCACTCTGTAATGTTAAAAAACCACATTTTTCCCAAATTACAAATTAGACCCCTCTAATAGGGAATGGGCCCCCTTTTCCAGGTTGTATGGGGCCACATGGTCAAGTGCTGGCGCGCCCAGTGCTTAAGTGCCAACCCCCTTAACTACAGCTCCTGGTTTTGGGGCACCTTTCATCTGTTCTGGGCTAAACTGCCCATTGGGTGCGACCATCACTAGCCCTTGGGCACACACCTACCATGAAACCTTATGCTGGGGCTTAGCCCTAGCCCCCTTGCACCCTCCTTTGGAAATTTTAACCCAAAACTATATAAAAGTGGGTTTTTTTCATCAATTTAGCTTTGGTAGGTTGGTAATAGGGCTTTACCAAAGACTTCGAGTTAGCCATGGGTCAGAGGTTCAAATCCCATGGACCCCTACATACTTTTTACATGCCAACCAGTAGTGAAGTGCCATGTGGCTTCCCATGCCTAGGCCATGTGGCACTTATTCATTTACCAGTTGACCATTGACTTTTGCCATAGAAGAATCTGATTGTCGTGTGATATTTTTACATCCGGAGTCTGTTTTGAGAAAGTAAATATATGGACGGAATTGGGAGAACAAGATGGACGCAATGGCATTGGTTTTGTTGAATTCTGAGTGCTTTCATTTTTGAGCCTTTTTTAGCCCTGTCAAGCTTCTAGATCCGATTTTGGATCACACCTCCCCACTAAAAGACCTTATGGTCCCCAAAAGGTTACTGACCAATCAACAAACTCGGGATAGGCCACCCATCTTGTCCTCTGTCTTGGAACTCTGTCCTATGCACCTGTCTCATCAAGATCAACTGTAACACAATCATGACAACTGACATTATATTGTTAGCCATTTGAACCCTATTACATCATACTGAAGCCACTATCATCCATGTAGACATCATTACTAATGACAACATCAAAAAAATGACTACAAATGAGCTGATATACTTGAAATATTTGCACAACATGAGCTTATCTTGAAGCAACTTATGATTGATTTTCCATTCAACAATCATTTCTTGTTCTTGCTTAAGATCGATTACTTCATTTGAAACAATTATTGGNCTGCCTTCTTTAATTGTTCCATTGTTTGAAGTGTTTTATTTTCCTTAACATGATGAGCATGAACCACATAATCTTGACCTGCTTTGGTTAATTGATATTGATTCTTTGTCCTGTAGAGGATTGCCTTACGATCATATAAGTATGGACTACCTAAGACCACTCCACATTCTCTTAATGACACTATATCACATGTTACTTCATCCACATACTTAGATGAAATTGCAAATTTTATTGTGCACTCCTTTTTTATGTGCATTTGATGATGATTTCTTATCCATTTAGGTGTGTAAGGCTTATGATGTACTTGTGTTTTTAACCCTAATTGCTTAACCAATTCTTATGAGATTATATTAGATTGAGATCCATTGTCGATTAATGTGTCTATATTAGTGTGTCGCATGATTACCCTTATATGAAACAAGTTGCTTCTACAATCAATGCCTTCACCAATTTTACCTGTCGTACCAACCAATGATATCTTTGATTCATCACCTGAATCTGAACCCAAGTCTGTGGGTCTTGTTGTCATTGCCACTATTTGCATTCCCTTCTTTTCCTTGAACCACTTTGGCCTCTTCTCAGGATGCAACTGCCAACATCTGTCCTCATCATGTCCCTCTTTCTTGCAATTCTTGCAAGAGGGCTTCCCTTCCTTCCTCATCACTGCATTTGAATTCTTTCCATGCCATTTCCTCTTGTCCTCTTTCCTTGAAGACGATTCCCCTGATACACCTGCATTCCCTGCATTCCCTGCTTCAATGTATGTAGCTTGAACAGAAACCTCATCAAGGTTAGTGGGTCCAAACATGAATACAGTGTTTCTAATAAACGTAGGTAAACCTCCTATATACTTCGTAAGAGTTTCTTGTGTATGTAATGGGATATCTAACATGAATGACATTTTACGAAAGCTATCTGTATACTCTTGCATTGTTTGTCCTTTTCTTAGTTTTAAAGATTGCCATTCAATTAATGCTTTTTCTTTATAACCCAAAGGATAGAATTGTTTCCTAAGTGCAGAAATGAAGCTTTTCAATGATGGAAATACATTACTCACTTGTTGCGTTCCATTTTGCAACTTTCTTTGCCACCAGATGAGAGTTGTACCTGCAAGTCTCAAAGATGCCAACTTGATTTGTGTGGCCTCATCATTGTTCTGTTGCACACTGCAGTAAACCTCCATCTGCCTGATCCAATTGTCAAGTTTCTCTGCATTTACTTCACCATCATATATGGGTAACTCAAATTTAACATCAAGTTTTAACAATGGAATTTCCTTATTATGTTTATGAACATGTTTCTTTTCATTAGATTTAGAACTTGAACTTGAAGAAGAAGGAGAAAAAGGAGGTGATGATGGAGGTGAAGAAGGAATCTAAGCATGATCCTCTTCCTCTTCACTTTTTTCCTTTGAAGATTCACCCAAAACTGGTCTCTTTCGTTCCAAGTAATCCTCGTACAAAACTTTCACCATCTTCGACATAGCAAGGAAAGTTTTCCGGAACTCTTTCTCATCTTGAGAAAGCCCTTCTTCCGATGCCATCTTCTTGCTGTGAGAAGCTCTCTTTCTCAATCCAATTAATGGATTCTCTGCAACAAGATCACCTGCACCACGCTATAGATTTTCCCTTGTTAACATGCAAAACTCAAATCCAAACATCAACTAGCTCTGATACCACTTGATCTGAAAAGATCTTTTAATGATTGTGGTTGAGTTATTAATTGCATGTGTTAATTAACCATTTATGAAGCTGAATGAAAGAGGATGAAGATGAGAGAATATATCACAGCCATAATACATAATACAGATCTGAACTGAATCAATAAGAACAACAAACCATAACAAGAGAAGTGATAATGGAGTTCGGCACAAAATTGCCTACGTCTCCGGGCCTTTGTCTCAGTGGGGGAGGATTCTTTATTTATGCTCAAAGATCAAAAGTATATCGTAGTAGTTCCATTAGGCTACAAGACTGATCTATTCATGTTCTTCCATATCTCTAGAACCCAGTAGAATAAATGACACGCAAAATGGATGACCGGAGCTCCCAGAAATGGCCCGTAAGCGTCTACTCCTCAACAACTTCCCTACATAAAAATGGCTTTGGCTTGGCTTCCCTTCATCATAACTCTACTCTGAATGTCCTCCATGGCCTCAAATAGGCCTGGTTTTTATAGATCTGAAGTTGGTTATCCATCCCCAACTTCCTCCCAAAATCTGGCCTCAAAAAGAGCCCAATATCTCCCAAAAATGGGCCAAAATCCCCAAGAAATCCATTTTCTGGGCATAATATCAATGAAAAACCCACTCTATAATGTTAAAAAAACAAATTTTTCCCAAATTACAAAGTATCACCCTCTAACAGGGCATGCATCCCCTTTTCCAGGTCGTATGGGGCCACATGGTCGAGTGCTGGCACACCCAGTGCTTAAGTGCCAGCCCCCTTAACTGAAGCTCCTGGTTTTGGGGTGCCTTTCATGTGTTCTGGGCTAAACTTCCCCTTGGGTGCACCCAGCACTAGCCCTTGGGCACGCACCTACCATGAAACCTTTTGTTGGGGCTTATTCCTAGCCCCCTTGCACCCTCCTTTGGACATTTTAACCCAAAACTATATAAAAGTGGGCTTTTTTCATCAATTTAGCTTTGGTAGGTTGGCAATAGGGCTTTACCAAAGACTTGGAGTTAGCCATGGGTCAGAGGTTCAAATCCCATGGAATCCTAGATACTTTTTACATGCCAACCACTAGTGAAGTGCCATGTGTCTACCCATGCCTGGGCCATGTGGCACTTATTCATTTACCAGTTGACCATTGAATTTTGCCATAGAAGAATCTAATTGTCGTGCAATATTTTTCACATCCGGAGTCTATTTTCATAAAGTAAATATATGGATGGAATTGGGAGAATGAGATGGATGAAATGGCATTGGTTTTGTTGAATTCTGAGCAATTTCATTTTTGAGCCTTTTTGAGCCCTGTCAGGCTCCTGGATCCAATTCTGGATCATTCTGCAAGGTTCCCTCTGGAACCTTCTGTAGTCTTTTGATCTGGTCTTTCTTATTACTTATATTTCTAGCCTTTTTCTCGGTGATCCTTTTTCCATTCTGATTCTTATCCTCTTTAGACATAGTCACTTCGCGTTGTCGATATTCATTTTTTGGATTCAATGGAAATACTTCTTCATCATCTGGAACACTCATTTCAGTCCTCTGTGATTCTTCTAGTGTTCTTACAACTTCAACATCCAAGTCCATGGTGTCAAGTAGCTTTGATCTATTACCATGTTCTTCCATCAAGTAGGCGATCTTTCTAGTCATAAATTCTATTACGTCTTGCTTCTTATTTTCTAGGGTTTCCTTTTCTTCGTTTCTTTGGATCTGGTCTTTCTCAATCCAGGTTTTGCCTAACAAAGCTGAAAATGGGGCGATTGTTCTCAATAAACTTGATAACTTCAAATTCTTCCTCTACCGACGTTCCATTGATGCTTAGAGATAACTGGGTAATCCTTCCACATAGGGTTACCAATTTTCCTTTAAACAAGCTTATTCCTCCTCATGAAGGAATCATAGCAAGATTTCCTAGGGTTTCGCAAGTTCTTTCTGTCATAATATTCACCTGTGTTTCCTCATCTAGAACATAGTCTATGTTGAAGCCTCTTACTCTTACTTTGATTTTATCTTTTTCTTTGAAACTTTTGGAACATCTTTATGCCCATTCAAAGTTTCTTTCATATGTATTAATACTTTTTCTGATTCTTTCTAGGGTTGTACTATTTCTGGGGTTGTCTTAGGGTTTTTTTCATGTAGATTCATTCTTTCGAGCTTAGCAATGATTCTAGGGCAATCTAATACTTCATGATCCAAATATTTGCAATAGAGACAATTGGGTTTTCCACCAGGGCATTCCTTAGCTATATGGTCTAGTTTTATGCAACTATAACATAGGGTCAATCCTCTCCTTCTCTTAAATGATCCCCAACTTCTGTTGTACTGCGCACTAGGATCATGGTAGCTAGCTTGCAAAAAATTATTTCTAGGATCATGCATCCATTTGTTACTCCAAACATTCTTTCTATGCATAGGTATAACATATCTATCATTATGCTTGTCAGATCTATTCATATCAAACTTTCTTTCATATATTAATGCCCTAGTTTTCAAGCTAGTACATAATATATCAAACATACCTAGATCCATACTCTAGAAACAAAAATTTCACTTATTTTACTTTTGCAGAGCACAAAGATTCCAGATCTAAAATTTTTTGACTATTCTTACCTCTATCAAAGCACAGAGCTTACAGATCTTACCTCTTTTCTTCATAAATTTCCACTTTTGCCTTTCTGAGAGCACAAAGTGTTCAAATATTGCTTCTCTTCTTCAAATATGTCCTTCTTTTATTTAGCACAAAGCTTTTTAGATCAAGTAAAATAATGCGCACTAGGGCACAGATCCTCACACAGAGCTTTCATAGTTCCAAGATGAATCTTTGCAAAATATTTTTCTCTCTTAGTTCCCAACAATCACAGTTTCGATCCCAATAACAGAACCATTTGTTAGCACAAGGAGCATACCCGAGGTTCAATGATACAACAGCGCACCAACAAAACCCTAACTCTCGGCCCTTTCGGCAACACCTTCGAAGTGAAGTCTCACCCGAGGTAGAGGCAGGGGTGGTTGCAGGACTCAAGTGTCTGCAATTTAGCTGGGACACAGATCTTTGATTATATCACTTAGAAAGCACTTAGAATAGATCATTCATCAATATTTCTCTTAGATCCACTTCGCCAACATAACAAAGTATTACAACATTCACTTAGGTTTAGGGTATGTTAGCACTTAGCAACAATAAGACTGATCAGATATGGTAGACCAAGAACTAAGACTATTCATGTGAATTAGATCTAACCTTCTTACACATTGTAAGCACTGAGCATACGTTGGTCTATCTAATTATCTCAAAGCACATAACAAGAAAGGCATAAACACATTAAGATAAAGCA
This sequence comes from Picea mariana, assembly GCA_032191745.1. Lineage (NCBI taxonomy): Eukaryota > Viridiplantae > Streptophyta > Pinopsida > Pinales > Pinaceae > Picea > Picea mariana. Next base: position 10,113 of record JASDQU010198247.1, on the reverse strand, counting down.
TAAAGAAGATAACACATGCTATCTATGTGGTTCACCCCCACCCTGGGGCTACGTCCACCAACTCTTCTTATTTATTATCTTTATCCAATCAGGTTACAACACAAATCTTATCACAATACTACTCCGCATAGGACAAGAGATCTACACACACATTTTCAGATCCTCCTTCCTCGAGTAGATCTAGCACAGAGCTTTTTTACAATCTGTGCACTCAGCACTTACAACACTTGCACTTAGCTCTGTAAGTTGATCACATAGATCAATTACATTCTTATTACATTTTGATCGCTTTTCTAGGTGCCTAAGTGTCTATTTATACATTACAAAGTGGGCCTAGACATACGTAAACCCACGGTCCAATGTCCCTTTCCCATTACATATTCCCAAAACCCAAAAAGGAGGTCTAGATTTCACAATATCTGCTTCACTTGGCGCCTCATCTTCAACAGGCTATCAAAGTCCCAAAAACGGTAAAAAATGACCAAGTATTCCTCAAAAATTGGTCAAGGGCCAACAAAGTGGGATCTCGATCAAAAACAATGGAATGAGGCATGCCATGAACCTTGAAGACATGATCCATGAAAAGTTGAGCCACAGTGGAGGCAGTAAATGGGTGTTGAAGAGAACATAAATGATCATACTTGGAAAGATCATCAACGACCACCATGATGACTGGATTATTGCCCGATTTAGGTAATCCCACAATAAAATCCATTGAGATGTCCCTCCAAATAGAGGGTGGAATCGGAATCAGTCATAGTGTTGCAGGAGATTTGACTATTTCTCCCTTTTTGCATTGACAAACATCACATTCTACCACAAAAGTGTGAATGTCTTGTTTCATACCATCCCAGAAAAAAGAATGTTTGACTCGGATGTAAGTTTTGGTAAACCCTGAGTGTCAAACTGTGGGTGTATCATGAAGCTCAGAAAGCACCGTGGATTTAAGTTGGAACTATTTACTTAAATACAAACAACCTTTGTAGCAAAGCTCATCATTGTGCTAAGAGTACCTAGGGGAAAATGAATAATTGGCTTGCAATTATTGGATCAGATGAAATTTTTTTGGATCTTGTAGCCATTTCTAGTGAACATCTTGGAGCCAATCTGGTAACAATGAAGGAGAGGAAAAAATGGACCCTTCATCTTCATATTTTCTTGAAAGAGCATTAGAAACCACATTTTCTTTTCCTTTCTTGTAAATGATCTCATAATCATGTCCAAAGAGCTTAGTCACCCATTTTATTTCTCTAGGCAGGAAGGTTGTTGCTCTAGAAAAGACTTGAGACTTTTATGATCTGTCGTAATTTGGAAGCGTTTCCCCAATAGATAAGGGCACTAGAGATCTACTACATGAAAAATAGCCAACATTTCATTTTCATACATTGATTGGCCCAAATGTCACTCAGATAGTTGTTTGTTGATAAAGGCCAAAGGCCTACTAGCTTGCATAAGGACTTGTCCAATTCCTCTCCCATAAGAATCACATTCTAGGACAAAGGACTTTGTAAAATCAGGAAGGACCAGTCAAAGTAGTGCACATAGACACCTTCAAGACTTGAAATAATTGATTAGTTGTAGGAATCCAAGTGAAATAATTATTTTTAAGGAGATCAGTGAGAGACACCACAATATTTCCATAATTATTAACAAACTTGCGATAATAGACTATTAACCCCAGAAAGCCACACAAGATTTTGAAATTCTTGGGGCGAGGCCAATCCTATATAACTTCAATCTTCTTAGGATCCACCCGGACACCTGCCTTTCCAACAATATGACCCAAGTACTCGACGTTTGACGCCCCAAAAGCACATTTAAGAGTTGGTGCTAAGAGATTAGATGTAGAACTTGATCCACATAAGAAAGATGGGTTGTCCAGGTTTTACTATAGATGAGAATATCATCAAAGAAAACTAAGAAAAATTGATGGAGAAAAGGATAGAAGACATGATTCATGAGGATTTGGAAAGTGGAGGGAGCATTACAGAAGACAAAGGACATGACCAAAATATCATAGTGGCCCTCATGAATTTGAAATACAGTCTTAGGAATGTCTGCCTCTTTCATACATATTTGATGGTAGCCATAACAGAGTGGGAGTGAGTGGTTTAGGGAGAGGAATAAAAGAGGGTTTTATTGTTTGAGAAGAGACAACATGTTGTGATTCCTTAGCTCTTTTAGTAGATTCCACCCAACTCTTAGGCTGAGCCATGAGGACATGGGCACATATCTCATCCTTGAGGCCACTAATAAAACATTGTCGGAAAAAAACCATCAGACATGTCCTCTGTGTGGAAATCCAATCTCTCAAAAGTAGATATAAAGTCTTCCACTATGCCATATTGTTTCAAATTTGTCAAACGACCTAAATTGTGGGTGGCAGTGTCAAAGATTTCATAAATTTATGCAACAAATTGTGTCCAATCCACATGCCCTTGGCGAGAATGTTTTCTCCATTCCCACCATTTCCAACATTCTCGATCTAGATGGTGAACACCATACCTTAGTTTGGCCATCCCATCAGTAATGTCATAAAAAGAGAATAGTGTTCCATTTAAGTGACCCATCTTGTGGGCTCTGAGCCATAAAATTTGTTCACCTCCATGCGAGGGGGACACAGGTCCCACTAAAAGTTGTGGGGAGGAAAAGAGGTGGACTAGGTGGATTCAGGACTGTTGGCGATTAAAAAATGTCAACTACGTTTTTCCCGCAAAGTGTTGATAAAGCCTATTATTATAAAAATCTAAATAATACTAGTAGGTGGGACCCCCTTGATTTATTGAAGATCAGATCTGTTCATTTTTTATGTTGTGTAGATGTGCGCCACGACTTACATGGTTGATGAGATCTTGTGGTTATTGGCTATGATTTGAACTTATGAAGTGTTGATTCCTTATGTTACTACAACCTATGTCATTTATTTATATCATTGCTACTTGATCTTATCGTACCTACATAACAAACATGTTAGTGAAAACACATAAAAGGCAATTCGAAGAAAGGCAAAATTACTATAACAAATGCAAACGAAAAAGATCTAATTCTGCAATTTTACTATACTACATGCAATCATATGGAAAGAAATAAGAGACACTTGGAAATGGGAAGAATTTAAACTATCATATACACTATACTATATGCATGAAAGACTTTCCTAGCTAGCAATTTAATGGCCATGTGATTTAATTAAGTTATGTGGTCGATATACATATGGTTTATTTGGATAAATTGGATGTTGGTGGTGCATTTGGCAAGGTAATAGATGCCAATAGCTTTGTGAATTGTTGAATTATATGAACTTGGTTGAATTATGTCATGGCATAAGTTAAAAGGTGATATGGCCACGTTGTTGGTTTTAATGGGTGATGGTTTCGATACATGGGTTGATTAATGGTGTTAATGAAGGACTCATTGGCATGTACTGATAAATTAATGGAATGTGGGTGGAGGCAATATGCATTTATTGCATGTCACCTTTACTCCTCCTATTAGCCGCCACCCTAGTTGGGCTATTGTTCGATCTTGCTGTTGTGGTTATGCTCCAATTTCTTAGCAGAGAGGAACCGCTCGACTAGCTCGTGTTTCAAAGAATTCGATTATAGGTATGTCTTTTTTGTCCATTCATGACTTTGCTCTGGCTATGAAATGATTACTGGATCAGGTGTATTGGTTTTTGTTTTCCTAAGTATTGCAATTGTGTAAGTTGCATTCTTGAAATTAAGCGTGGTTGGTTCTTCTTGCAATAATATTGAATTCGTAGAAGTTATAGGTCATTCTGGGTGGTAGCTCTCTATTATCCTTGTTGGTTTAGTTGGAGGGTTCTTGTTTGGTCTTGGGTGGATAGCTATCTTCACACATTTTTTAGTAAATCCAATCTCTGGGTTTTATGGGTTGAATGGTTGAAGGCATTCTGTGTCACTGTGTTTTGTTCACATGGGCATTGGTTGATTTCATTACTAAGGTTCATGAAATTGGTTTTTCTGTTCTTACTTGACCCTATCTTCACCTTTGTGTTGTGGTTGTTTGATCGAAGCACACTAGGGTTATACCCTATGTGCATTAAGTAATATTTCCAGGCTGAACGAGAGCCTCACCTTCTGTCATGGCTCCTGCCATGGATTTGTTACCTGTGACGAATCGATTATGGCTCTTCCTGGGTGTGCACCATTGGCCTCATATTTTTCACCATTAAGAGGAGTTGGCTCTATTCTCCCTGTGATGGCTACAGAGAAGACCCTTAACCTCCATTCTCATTTTTTATAGAGAAGATCGTCGGGCCTATCAAGGTTACTATGGGTTATTGTGGATTGAATGTATTGTCGACTATTTTTAGCATAGGCTCACCCACATGGTCATATGACAGTCGTGTTGTTTTGGCATTTAGTTATTGCCTTGGTTATGACAGTGGTAAACGCTGCACTTTTATTTTCACAACTCAAATTACACAGTCACTCTCCTTAAGATTAATATCTCAGTATTGTTTAATGGAGTGGGTTGCTGGCCCAATCTAAATTGATGCAGGGGTATGCATGGTTTTCATAGCTTGTTAGTTCAATTGATTTTATGACACTGGTAAATTGGTGGTTTGATACACAGTCATTGGTATTTTTTTATTAAGGATTGTTTGGATGTTTAACTGGCATTGGTTACAAATGATTGATGTTGCTCACGCATGTCGCATTGTGTGTATGGTTTTTTTGCACAATGAAATAATGGTCCTGGTAACTGGGGTTTTTCTTTGGGACCAAATGATTTTTGAACTGGATGACTGTAGAAACTATAACCACTATATCCTTATGATTGTTCGATTGTATAAGCCTGAGTTTGCACAGTATAGTTGATTACAGTTGGACTAAATCAAAGTAATATTGTGTTATTTATAACTTAGCATGATGGATTGAGTTATACTGTGACTGTGTGTTTGATTTTGTTAAATAGAGATATTGCATTGTAGTGTTTTGGTGACTGCACACTGTGTATGATATGGATAGCTTGGGTTTCACGCTCAGAGATACCCACATATTTTTAAGCATGTTTTTCTTGTTCCAATCGATCACTTGTTAAGAAAAGCATGTTGAGACCTCGTCGTGTTGGATGGATGGCCCGTCTTTTTAAGTCATATTGAATTGGGTTTTTATAGTGGAAAAATTGCATTGCATGAATTAATTTCCTTGTGCATAGCTTGTGTCGAAATGGTGGTTGATGGTTGTCTATTTAAATGTCATTTCGATTTTTCCTATATACATGTTTAACAAATATCATTATATTTAAATGATAGTCCCGATTTCAATGATAGTATGACTTCATTGTTAATTGTGGAAACATGACTTTGAGTATATTTTCTGATTGAAGTAATGATGGGTAGTGGTTGATTTTGATGGTTAGCAGAGTGGAATGATTACTATCTAAAAATTGTTATAAGATGCAAAGAAAGGAATAAAACCCCTTTACAGATTGTGTGGAATGAATAATGTCTTGTGATGACACTATATTGGATATTTGATTATGAACAGTGATCTAGTCAAATACACAAAATTTGTTATTTGGTCATAATGATTGTTGGTTGGTGCATCTCTTTTTCGTAGAATGTTTTATGGATCACTTAATTAATTTCATGAACAATAATCGTTTTTATTGCCTTCCATTATTTCATTTTCTGCTAATTACAAATCCCATCACCTCCCCATATTCATTTTTCACCCTCTGTTCTAAGATTGATTATAGTCAAGAGAATTTCGGTGTTAAAGAAATTGAAAGTGCCAAGTGTCTTGTGTGAATTACAATGATGTTTTATTGGTTTTCTTTACATTTGATTGTTGTTGTCATCGAGAAGTAACCATATCCTTTTCCCCGTCATTACATCATACTTTCACTCAATACAAACCCCTCACATATCCCAGAACCCTTTTTCACCCCCTTCTCATTGACTAATAGTAAAACAATTTGTATGGATTGGATTGCATGAGCCTGATGCATCGCTGAGACAAATATATTTCATATTTTTTAGAGTTTTCATGTATGGTTATTTAGAAGACTATTTTCTAATCAATCATGCATGCAGGAATGAGCTTTTTTAGCCGAGGAAGACATGGCCAAGGAAAATGAGGTAGAGGTAATTGGAACTGATGCCCAAGAAGTGCCAAGTTCTCCATAAATTTTGACGTTGATTCACAAGAGATTGGCCAATTGTTTCATGTCAGATTTTTCAATTGGATTGGGTAGGGAGTAGTCCAACCTAGGCCTGAAAGGCTTCCTTTCTAAGCGTCGCAAGCCCCAGATATCCCTATACCTCCTCATGTCTCATTACAACCCGAGGTTCCTAGAAATGATGGATCGTATGAGATTGTCCACCCAACAGTCTCCCAACATCGTGGTTGGCCCAACTTGTCTTTGCATGCTCCTCCATCTAACAACTAGATCATCCAAGATTCCCCTGACCACTTGCCAGTGCAATCCTCCCATGCTAGCAATAGATTGAAAAATGAATCCCACCATGCCCTTGATAAAGGAAAATCCACTGTTGCCCCTTCCTCAACCTCTAATGGCTCTGAAAAATCTGTCTTCCCGGATGCATTTGAGGGATGATTGTTCCCACGTGATCAACGATATTAGGCCTAAAGGCTCTGCACAGCTAAAGGAAAATTCAAGAAAATCAAGAGGTGAAAGAAGCAATCAAGGGTTGCATCGCAGACTCGGAAATATGGATTTTGAGTTTTTATTTTTATTCATTGTTGATGATTGTTGACTTCAGGAAATTTTGGACATATTTTATTTTGGATATATGAGTAATATTTTTGAAAATAATTTCAAATTTCATGAGTTAAATTTTGCAAAATTAAATATGTTGATGGGAAACACAAGGAGGTGTGTTTTACTTAACTAATGGTTATGTTATGATTTTTATGATTGTTATGAACAAAAGGGAGTCACGAGGGGTCCCACCTACTAGTTATTATTTATTTATAACCCGTATTATAATTGTTACTCTTCCCCCTAACTAAAGTTAGTTGATTCTTCTAATCAACTTAACTAATGACTTGGTTCAACTACTTCAAACAATTCTAATTTGTTTAAAAGAAAAATTAAAGCGAAGAACAAGAGGAGGATAGAAGCAGAAGCATACTAAGGTTTTCTCTTTGAGTTTATGTTGAGATAGTTCAGTTTTCATTCATTCATTATTCATCACATGCCTAATTCTCTTTTGCGATAGTAAGGTCTTATTGTAGACAACAATATTCAAGGCTGACTCATATCATTCAGACACTTGTTTCTCAGAGGTGTTGATCTATCTTTGATAGTCTGTGTAGACTTGTCTGTTTGTGAATTAATTTTCATGACTAACAAAGGCTATTGTGCATAGTCGAGTGGTCAGAAATATGTGGCAAGTTCATCCATATTTTAGACTTCAATTTTGGTTTTCTGCAAGAGGTCCTTTTGTATGCTTCATCAAGGATGTCTAATTTCAACTTTTGTCCAAAATTTATGCATGAGATTTTGTAAAGAAAATGACTCTTTGGTGAATTTGAATGAAATAAAGGATTTTTTTATGTCTCATCTATATTGATTATCATCTTGGTGACTTTTCTTCTATATTTACATTTATTTCAGCAAGTGACGTGTTCATAAAATTACATAAAAAGTAAATTTCTAGCAGGCTTTTTTGTTGATAAAAGACTAGCGTAAGCACTTGTAATTAATACTTGTGAGTGAGGATGCTATTTTTGTTGGCTATAAACATAGGGTGATATTCCAGTCTATTTTTCTTTAGCCAAGAAGAATTTGAAAATGCTTGAGTAAGATCATTTCATATCTTTTCCTCAACATTTATTTGGCGACCATACTGGGGAGATCTTTGATATCTCTCCAATTAATTTTTATATTTGATTTTCATCAATACATCTTTCTTTTCTGAAATTGATTCTTTGAATTTTTTCTATTAATGATTGTTCCTGTTGTGAGGCAGCCCAATCTTGAGCCCATTCTCCAAGACTAGATCGGCATTTCTTTGAACTTGTTTCATACTATTTTATACACTACCAGGACCCATGTTGAGCTTAACCATTCTTAGGCAACAATTGAACGAGATATTAGTGTTCCAGAAAAATTGGAAGCTAGACATAGACAACCTAGAAATCAACAACAACCTTTTGTTTTTTTAGTTTTGGCCTTTCTTTCATGTCCTTAGCTTCTCGTGTTTCTTGAAGAAGAAGAGGCTTGTCACCTGAAATCAAACCTATTGTTGAAATAGAAGGGAGAAAGATTGTGTTATCTGTCCAACAAAGTGCTCTAAGGAGAACTTGTCTGATTCATCCAGTTCATCTTTCTTTCCCTTACCTATCATACAAAGGATGGCATCTAGTGGAGGCTCTGGTGGCACTGGAAGTGCTCCATATTCTCAATATTCATCGTCATCAGTGATTGGTAGCTTATATAGCCATCATATCCCTATAAAATCTACCACAAATGCCACCAAAGTCATTAAAATGTATGGGATTTTTTAGTTTGAAGATGATGCCACAACCACATTGTGGCATGTGTCCTCTCCTCTTAACCTAGAACCTTCTACTCATCCACTTCTAAATTTTAAGGAGCATTTGCCTAAGTTTTCAAGGAATAACACTATCAGTACCAATGAACACCTAGTGGAATTTTCTAATGCTTGTCATAACATAGGGGCCAACAACAATGACACCTGAATGCGCTTGTTCATCAAGTCCTTGGAAGGAAATCCTGTGACCGACTTATTTGACCTTCCTGCTAAAATTTTGTCTACTTGGGAGGAGTTGATCTATTGGTTCCAATCCACTTATGGGAAATCCAAAATCCCTGCCAAGAAGTTACGGGAATACAATAATGTCACTTATAAATATGATGATACCATCAATTCCTTCAACTTGAATTTCACCAAGTTGTACAATCAAATCCCAGAGCTTATTCGCCCCCAGAACCAAGCCGCTTTCATGCATTACTACAATGAATTTCCTTCTCCCTACAATCATAGGCTTGAGGAAAAATCCATTGATAATCTTGGTTCTACTCTGCATACTTTCTCAAAGTATGAAGAATAGCTTGAAGTAACTGGTCCTCCCCAGGGAGAATCAATTAGACAGACATACATGTCCTCTCTCTTACAGCTAGTACAAGATATGAACAATCGTATGATAGCATTTGAGTAGAAGGGTATTGTCTCCCCTCTCACCCCTGTAGCTTCATCCTCTTTTGCACTTGTAATGATCCCAAGCCAAATTCTTTCTTGGAATCACTAACTACTACTAATTTATTGAGTTATTAAGTGCATACAAGATTCATCAACACAAGGAGATCACAATATATTCAAGATGTAGAAGCACAATCAAAGATCTGACCTTTTTATCATGAGAAATGTAAGATCAATACAATAGATGGTCGAATCTGGCATAAACCTCAGATGGTCGTACAAGCAATAAATATGAGCTGCTACAAAATGCTCTTGAAAATACAAAATAAGCCTCCAAAGGTTGGATATACAATGAAGACTAAATAAAGCAGATCTGAGCCGCACTAATGCTCAACCTCCAAGCTGGAAAGTGCCATGTCCTACTAGAATGTTGAAGCCCTGAATAATTCTACCCTGCTACCAAAAGTGTCCAATCATCCCGAGAAATATGCCAATGATAGATCGGGCAACTGTAAGGAAAACCCAGATGTCCAAATTCCCAAATCCACTCTCAAACCCTGTAGATCTTAATTCTTCACTGAATGGTGTGCCCCACTAGATGACTGAAACCCTAGCTGGTTCGGCCCTAATGAAGGAGGCCTCAAAATGCTCTGAAACTCTCCAAGAATATAGATTGGGCTATGAGAATCCCGTGGGACAAGTTTCAGGCTCAGATATCAAGTATATCTCCCTAGATCTAAATTTTACTGAATCACAGGACGTCCCCTATGGCTCCACGACGTCCCAATATGTAGACAAATATAGAATGATGATAACCCTCCAGAAAATCCCTCAAACTGATAGTCCTACCCCTACAAACAAAACCCAACTGTCTGAATGGCCCTAGGCCCTCAGGATAAGCTGGATCGAACCTCCCTCGATAAACTGGCCCTGAGACTAGAATGGTGTGGAGG
>JASDQU010198245.1:0-19415 GCA_032191745.1 Picea mariana | reverse complement strand
AAAGTGTGATTTTGAGAAGATGATAAGTGTAACTTTCTTCATGAAAATGATCTTAAAGAAGAGTTATATCTTCCATCACCATGTCATTATCATGTCATCATCTCGATAACCAAAAATGTGGATAACAATTGCATTGTCCTTCGCAACTACTTTCTGTTGCTCTTAATTTCACTGTTGTCCAGCTTCTTCTGAAGCTTGGGAAACTCATTCTCAATAAAAACTTATGCAGTTCCTTATCCAAAAAATGAAGGGCCCAACAGGCTCCGACCACAACCCTTGACTCGCCCTCGAGTCAAGTGCTTGGTTCTTTCTCATATTCCAAGAGCATTTGTTGTTTTCCCTTGTACTCCTTTTCTTCTTCATTATGCTCTTTTGTTTTTTCTTTCTCTTATTTTACCTCTTCAAATGAAGGGCCCAACTTTGGGACCAATTCTAAGGCTCTCCCCTTCACTCCTTGAAAGTTTTCAACTTTGTCCTGCCACTTTTTGGCGAGGAGTGATGCCTCTGCAACAAACTGTTGGGTATTCTCTTTACTATACTTCTTTGGCTTGGACTCGACCAACAAGTTCCACTCGGAATCTGATGTTGCATCAACTTGATGCATCTACATATATGTTGCCTAAATGACACGTCAGAAGTCTCACAACTCTTTCTTTGCTACGGACTGTGCCTCAAAGAGGTAGTTCAATTCATTGTTCGCATGTTGGATTTAGTTGAACTTCTGAAGCTGCTCCATTAGATCCATCATGGTCGTAAATTCGTCATTTAGCACCTTGATCTTGGTGTGAACATCCTCCAAGTCTTGGTTTTGTTGAGCAATGATTCCCATCCAATCACTGACTTCCCTAAAAATCTTTGTGCATTCGATTGTGTCCTTGTGTAGTGTTGCTCAGGTATTGTTTCCTTGCAGTACTATCTTCTACATTTTCTCTTGCAGCTTCTAAGGATATTTCTCTGCTTCTTGTTGAGTCCGTCGTAGCTGTGCTTCCATATGCTCAGCACGAGTGGTGAGTTGTGTCCATGCTCCTTGTAGAATCTCAATCTGATGCTCTGGTTCACTTGCATCACTGGCTTTAGGTAGTTCAGGAGAAACCTTCTGAATCTTCGGCTGGGATTCGACAAGTCTTTCCTACACTCTTTCTAGTTTGCGTTGAACCTAGATTTTGTCATGCGCTTCCTGTTTCTTGCATGTTTGTGTGAAAAACTCTTCCTTCCTTGTGACCTTGGCAGACCTCTCGGCCTCCTAGAGCCTTTTCTCTAATTGATCAATTGATTCTCTGATCAGTCCAAATAAGTGCGTTGATGGCCACTATACCAGGTCATGGAATGAAGGGGTTGTGTCTCTGGGTTCTCATGTTTGCAGTGGAAGTCCACTGGACATTGAGTGCTCTAAGTGGGTATCTACCTCCTCATCTATTGATGGTCCTCTTGCGATCCTCAACCTTATCTTTAAGGGAAAAATAGTCATACCTATGTTCTGTCTATGCATAGTTGCATTAGTTCTGTGTATTGGTGAGGGTTCTGGAGAACCTGCTCCATCTGTTCAGACTCAGATGTCGTACTCTACCCGATTGCTGATTTTGGTACTTTTTGAGCATCTAGTATCTCCTGCTATTTTTTTGCATCTGCTTCATGCATTGTTCTTTCTTTGGCACCCTCACCCTTGGCCGGTGAGGTGATTTGTTGGTTTCTTTGGGCTCACACTCCCTCCATAGTTTGAATGTATTTTTCTTGCAAAGGCTTAGGCTTTTGTTCCTTGATGTCTGGATTCAAACCATTAAGCTTCATGCTCTACTTTGGTGCTTTGGGGTTTGGAACAAAACATTTTGGTCTTGGCTTAGGAAACCCTTGGGTTATTTTTGGGAGTCCTCGCTCCTCTTTCTCTGGCTTATTGAGCTGCATCGACTCTAGGTTTGTGGTCTAAGGTGGAATGCTGGTTTCTTGGGTTGCAACTGGGGTGGTGGCGGTGATGGAGGGTGCTTCGTGAAGAATGTGGATGGAAATGTTTCAGGTTCAGTTTCATCATGAATGTGGATGATGGGGATTTCTTTGATGGTGAGCAGGTGCAAGAAATGAATGATGCAAGGGGTTGGGGGTTCATAGGTTTGTTCAGTGAAACCCCGGTTCTGGGCCTCTTCACCAATGGTTCGGTAATGAACACAACGGTCGGGATCTGGTTAATGTCCTCACCTGACAACATGGAGTCAATTTGCGGATAACATTCTTTTCTTCTGCTCCAATGGCTTCAATTGAGGAGCTCCTGGAGAATACACAACCTCTGTGTTGCGTCTATCAGACCATTTTACAACTTATCAAATGTTGTTGCGTTGAAGGTTGTATTCTCTGAATCCAGCCTTGACTGCCAGGGCTTGAACATATTCACCATGCACCCCCTGTCTGGTATCACTGACTTCCTTCCCATAGGTGGATTCCACTTGAGAATGGTAAATTCCATCAAAAGATATCCATAAGTGAAGGTTCCTCCCTTCTCCTGCGCTTCCTCGCATACCACTAGTAGCTGCTCGAGAAGGTAACTACACCAATTAAACAGAGTGCCAATGGCGCAAAAGTCTTCTATTGATAGTGCATCTAGTGTGCATTCACCCCTATAGTGTGATCTCATAAATGTGTTGGCTATGATGTAATAGCTATTCTAGACTATCTCTGGTAATATAGGTTTGATTACTGCTGTGCGTCCCCCCCTCTTTGTGTTTAAATTTTCATACAAGTTGAGCTCTCCTTTCTTTTTATTGTTCTTACGAGGACCCTGGAATCCTTTTGATACATCTTCTCCTTTGAAGGACAGTTCCATAAGATGATGGATGGCTTTAGCATAGCTTGGATACCTCTTATCTAACCAATGACATCTATCATGCACCCTACTTATTAGAATTTGTTTGCACCACGCAACCTCATGAGTGGTAGCGAATATTGGTAGGTCTCTAAGGTTCATGATGGTTGAATTGAACAAGTTGACAAAGTTTGGTTTTGGCATGAATTTCATGCCTCTGAACATGTCTGGATCCATCTCCCAAAATACATATGTGTTTATCTGGGGTAACAAAACTGGATTTGTTAAGTCAAGATCGAGGAGCTTAACGTGCTCCACCTTCCCTTTGAGATCGCCCAGGACCTCGATTTGGGGGTCATAGGGATCGTCTCGTACCACTTCTTTAGTCATGGAACTTCATCTTGCTATGGATATTGGCATTCACACTCCTGCGGTAAGCTAAGGGATAGGGTCACAACTACAGATTTCACAATTGCATAGGCTGGTTCACTCTACTGAATTCATAAATGGCTATGTTCTTTGAAAACGATATGTTCTCGGGCGAGTTCTCAGAACCTTATACTTGGCTTAATGGGTAAGTTTTAGAAATAACTGTTGTTCATTATGATCGTATGGACGCAAATGGATCTAGGTTGTCCGATGGGACAATTTAATGGGTTAAATCCTATTGGGTGATTCTGGCATTTACTTACTTGCATGAATGGAATAGGGATGTGGGAGATTTCAAACCTTTTCGTTTGACAGGTGGGTATCTCGGCGTGAACTCTGATGACATCTTTTCATATCACGGATTTATGGATTTACTGACTTCAGACGGGGTACCGTAATGGAAATAAAGGCTATGATTAGACCGGGTTCATGCGGCACATGGGCTTAGATCGTATTCATATTTGTTCTCCCTCCGACCACAAAGGAGGTCCCAGACATATTAATGACTACCGTTAATGGATTCTCTTATGTTTGAGATCTTGCACTGCTGAGTCACTAGTTCTGTATCAAACAACTCTTAAACATAAAATGAACTATGTGTCATGGAGAAACATTGCACACATCAACTTTATTAACTAAATTTACAACAATTTTAGAAAATTCAAATCTAACTATTATACATGCTCCTTTGGATTAGAGAAACAACCCATTTTTCTTAGTTTTGAGAGAGATAGGTCCTCGGGAGAGCACCATTCACCCATCCTGGCCGCAACACACCATCCAGTTGCATGAGTCTGATATCTCCTGAAGGTTGTATCTCCACAATTATGAATGGTCCCAACCAGTGCATGCAGAGCTTTCTAGGATGCTTCTGGTACCGACTATTGTAGAGTAGAACCGTGTCTCCTTGTGTAAATAACTTGGTCTTAATGTGCCTGTTGTGCCAAGATTTTTGTATTTATTTTTCAATTGACTGATGGAAGTCTTCTATAAATATGGTCTCCTCGAGTTCTTGTAACTCCATAAGTCTCTGCGAAATGGATTCCTCTTCTGACACATGTGTGATTTATGAAATATACAAACTTGGAGTGATGAATTGTGTAGGCACCACTGCCTCTTTCTCATAAAATAATTGGAACGGTGTGTACCTGGGGAGTTTCTTTGTGGTTGTCCTGTAAGCCCATAGTACTACTGAGACTCTGTCATCCAAATCTTCTTGATTTGTCCAACATACCTTTTTCAATCCTCTTTACAAAATCGTGTTGAAGGCTTCGACTGTTCTATTGGCCTACGGGTGGTAGGGACTACTTTTGTGGTGTTGGATCAGGAACTCTATTGTAAGTTTTTCTATAGTGCTACTAATGAAATGGGCTCCCTGATCACTGGTTAGGCTCCTAGGACATATGAACCAAGTGATGATATTCTCAAAAATGAACCTGGTAGCAATATCGGTTGAACAATCCTTAGCAATTGTCGATTCCACCCAATGGTTAAGGTAGTTAGTTGTGGTGATGATGTGCCTAGACCTTGAATGCTTGGCTGTGGGGTTGATTGGTCCAATAAATTCAACTACCCATTTCTTGAATGCTTGTAGAGCTATAACTGTTTGTAGTGGTAATTCATCTTGGCATGACGGCTTACCCACTCATTGACAAACATCACACCATCTAGCATATACATTTGCATCCTTGAAGAGTGTTTCCCACCAAAGTCCATCTTGTAGAACTTTCTGTGCAGTGGCCTTCCCTCCTATTTGATCTCTCGCAACTCCACTGTGGCATTCCCAGAGTATATCCTGTCTTTCATGATCCAGGACACACCTTTTGAGGATACTGTCTAGTCCTAGTTTATACAACTGTCCGACGATCAGCTGGTAATATGATGCTCTAACAACCATGTGGCATTTCTGGGTTGCAGAATATGTTTATGAGAAATCCCTTGTACTTAAGAAGACTGCTATGTCGTCTAGATACTTTGGTATGGCCTCAAGCTAGAACAAGTATACATCTGGGAGCTGGTCATCTACAACTCCATCACTTTCCCCTGACTCTAATCAGGATAGGTGATCAGGTCCTACATTGCATCTTCTCGACTTAATGATAACTTCAAAGAAAAATTCCTGAAATAACAACAACCATCTACAAATTCTTCCTTCCAACATAGGTTTGTTAACTAGATATTTCAATGCTGAATGATCATTAAAGAACTTGAAATGAGAACCTGACAAATAATGTCTAAATTTATGCAAATCATAAATCATGTCTAATCCCTCCCTTTCTATTGTTGTGTATTTGTTCTCTTCTTGCGACAACTTCCGACTCGCAAAATAGATAGGATGATCCATAGCTCCATCTCTAGGTTGCGTTAATATAGATCCTAAGGCAATTCCTAAAGAATCTACATGGACATGAAATTCATTCTCCCAGTTTGGGAATATCATAGTCGGTGTTGTTCTGAGCTTCTCTTTGAGTGTCTCAAATGCTTTCTCACATTTTGGAGTCCATTGGAACATTTCATCCTTTTTCAGTAAGGTTTCCAGAGGGGAATTAATGATGGCATATTTTTGTATGAACCTGTGATAGTAACCTGTGTGTCCCAGTGTGGAGAGAAAATGTTTAACACTCATAGGTGGAGGCATATTCACAATGATTGCAACTTTGGTTTGGTCTACCAATACTCCTTCTCGACAGACTATGTGGCCTAACAAATTCCCATGTTGTACACAGAAGATGCACTTTCTGAGATTCAATGAGATCTGCAATTCTCTACATTTGTCAAACATTAGACACAACAGTGCTACATGTTCCTTGATCAAGCTATATATTGTCCAATCATACATATAGACTTCTATAAATTTGTGAATGAACTCTCTAAATGATGCTATTACAATTCTGAAAAAAACCGCAGGGGCATTATTTAAGCCAAATGGCATCACATTGTATGTGAATGATCCCCATTCTGTTATGAATGTGGTCTTCTTTGTTTCCTCTTCGGCGATCCTGACTTGGTGGTACCTTGAAAATCCATATCGGAATGAGTATGCTTCCTTCCCCACAACCTATTCTAGCACCTCATCAGTACAAGGTGATGGGAAAGGGTCATGCACACAGGCAGAGTTAAGGCTTCTATAATCTACACAGACTATAATATCCTCTCTTCCTTTCTTTCCTTGAATGACTATTGGGCTAACCCATTCTTCTTCTTCTAATGAAAAAATGAGTTCTACTTCCAACATATTATCTATCTCCTCCTTAAGCTTCTCTTTTATTCTAGGGTTAAGATGGTATGGTCTATGTCTCATAGGATTGTGTCCTAGTTTCAGTTCCATTTTCATTTCTCCCATAACTCCTTTGATTCCCTTTAACTCTGAAAAAGTCTTTGGGAACAGATCCTCGTATTCCCACAACAAACTCTGTATTTCTTGACTGGTTTTCTCATCCCATTAGTCTCCCACCATAAATATCTTGGGTTGCTCTGCGGTCCCTATGTTGATTTTGTGCAACTCTAATGGGTTATTGTAGGGACTATCAGTCTGGATGGGTATGGTGTTTTGGACTTCTCAGCTCCCCTCTATCTCTTTGATGGCTAGGTTTCTCAATTCCTCTAAGTCATATAGGATTTTTGAATCTCTACTAATCTGGTAGCATTCTATAGGTTTCTCAGTTGAGGCCAGGTGAAGGTTAGTCTGAATTTCTTGGCTATGTTTGGTACATGCCATTAAGTTTGATTTCTAATCACCATTATCTATAAAAATAAATTCTTTGATATTTTGCAGGACTACTTCAAGCTCAGGGTACTTAGTTCTTAATGAGAAGTCCTTGCAAAAATGAGCTGTCAGTGTTTTCCAGTCACTGGTTTGTCTTCTGGTTTCTTCATATATGAACCAAGATTTTGGGTTTGGACCTAGAGAGTGGGGAAATACCTGAACCCAGAAGTGAGAGGGTATCCCCTCAACTTGCCACTGTGTCGTGCACTAATCAATATGCACTCTAGGATATGATTCTTCGCTAAATAGTTGCGCAACTTGGATATCTGTTTGTATCTCTGATTCCAACTACTCCTTATTATGGAGCCTATACTTTATAGCTTGCTTCAAATCATCCCAAGTTTTGAGTAAGGTTTTATGATTATACCACCGTTTGGTAGGGTGTTCTGAAAAGATACATCTAGTATCGATATTCTTTTATATTCTTCTACATTTTCCTCCATGTTGAGCAGAAAACTGTCTAGTTCTGAGGTACCATCGTATACTGGGTGTTCTCTAACTTCGGTCCCAACCCATCTGGTCACTCTGACATTTGCACATCTTCTTGAGAATTTTTCATACGAACCTTGTTGCCAACTATGAAAAGCTAATTTTTAATCTTCGTTTACTGACTATATGCTTCTCCAACTTACTGATCCATCAGTAGCAAGATTTATATAATTATCTCTTGTTCCTACTGTTACAGTGTACAACTGGTCCAGGTCTTCTCCCCCCATATTATTTCTTGTTGGCTCTGTATACCTGGGTCCTACATATGGATTCAAAGGTTGAACTACCTTGATTCCCTTAGCCTCAAAGGTCATGGTGTCTTTCTTTAAGTTGATTACTGCATAGTTTTCATAGGCCCAATCAAGGCCAAGTAGTGCAGGGTAAGGGTCCGTATCTCCCATGATGTCGATGTATTCAAAGTTAGCCATTGGCTTTACTCCCGTAACATCTATTTCCACATTCTCCAGTATTCCTATGGGGAAGATACAATATTGGTTTTCCATTCTTAACTGAATCGGGGAATATGTCAGCCTAGGTTTTCCTAAGGCTTCACAGGTCTTCTTAGGCAGAATGTTCACATCAGATCCTAGATCCAACATGAAGTCCTTAATATCAAATTCATCTAACTGGGCAACTAGTCTGAATTCCTTTCCATTTCATACTTTTCTTCCCTGCACTCTCTAAGTACTCTTCTCAGGAAGATTATCCCTTATTCTTTCTTCTAAGGGTTCTTCGTTCCCTAAAACAAGGTATAGCGTGTTGCACAAATTTTCTATTAGTTGATAATTCCCCAAAATGTTAGAGAATAAATGAAACCAAAGGTTAATTACATTTTGAGGTTGCTTAGGTTGTCTCGATATGTCTAGAGGGTTTCTGGGTGTAGGGGGAGAAGCAGGGACTTGTGCCATCTTAGGATAAACAATAGGTTGTGGGGGTTTCTCTTGCATCTCGGGGTTAGGAATATTTTGAAATACTTCTATGGCATATTTAAAGAACAAATTTTGTTATAGAGGGTCATACCAGTCTTCTTTAGGTGCTACTTTCTGGATCCGAGGTAGAGTATCAGCATCAACTCATGTTTCGGGTCCTCCTCGAGTAATGATATTAAGGTTGGGAAATCATCCCTTAATAACTCTCTTGATTTATGAACTAATGAGGTTAGTTCCTCGTTGTCATACTCTATCTTCCCATTTTTCAATTAATTCTGGGTAGTCTTCAGTGGCATTCCCATTTATTTTGCAGTGAGAGCACCATGGCCACCTTGGATGAGGATAGTCTCTAGCCAGGTGACCTTTCTCATCACAGTTATAACATTTGATTGGCCCTCTTCCACCATTTCTTCCTCCTTTGAAGTCTCCTCCAACTCCACCTCCTTGACCTCTTCCTGGTCCTTGAGGGTTTTCATTCACCCTGAATGTTGTTCGGTCTAACCTGTCTGCAAGTGCATCCAATGCTCTAAATTGATTGGTAGTATGTGTGGTAGATGTGCAGAAATCATAGTGTACTGTATTCGGTAGTGTCGAATATTTTTGCATAATGGGGAATTGTCTTGGCCCATGCCCATGGATTTGAAAAATTTCAAAATACTCAGCTATTGATGTTTCTTGGCCTCCTGTAAAAGCATGATACGGGGTGGGGTTATGGAATGGTAGGTTCGTCGACACTTACGCAACTCCTCCCGTGGTTCCTGGTGGGGGTACCCTCAGATTATGAGGAGGTCCAATTCCCCTTATTCATGGACATTCATTTAATAGATGACCTTATGTATAACATCCGGTGCACCAAACCTGTGGTCATCTTGGTCTGGGTATCTTCATCTCTTGAATGTTTTCTGTAAGCGCAGATATTTCCCCTTGTAGTTGTTCCAGATTCACATCTATTGGGGTTCTGGTTACTCTTAATCTCCTAGGGTATCCCTCCATGGATTCAATCTTCATCGATTGTTCCAAGGCATCTGTTAAAGTGGCTATCCGTTGTTGCGCTAGTGAAATCCAAGTCATAGGAAACAACCCATGAATGTACCACTCCCTTTGATGTTCTTCATGGATTGGATGTGCCAACCTCCCTATAAAATCTATAAAATTCTAGCTGTATTCCCAATCCAATTCACCTTCCCGCTCCTGGATCTTGCGCAACTCAGATAGAGCTTGTTGTTCTAACTGAGGTAGTTTGATCTTTGCTATGAACCTTTTTCGTACCTGTCCAAGAGTGAATGCTTGACCTTGCATTCCTAGCACTCATTTCTCAATGATATTCATGTACCACTTGAGAGCACAACTTCTCAAGGTATTTTGGAACTTGATCAACGTATTCGCATCCAGAGCCCCTCTGGGTCTTCAGATTGCTTCGCACAAGAACCACTGCTGCTCAATGTCTTCATCTCCCTTACCCAAAAATTATGGGTATCAGGAAATCTAGCCTCCCTCATGGCTAGCCATTGTTGGTATTGTTGTTCTTATCAATATAAACCCTAACAGTCCTACTTGTGATCTACCAGGGGATCCCAATATCCTCCCTATACTCTCACTTCTTGGTTGTAACTGACTAACTAATTGCACTCAAACAGAATTAACATGAGAAGGTAGTATCGAAATTACTTCTTGTATAAAAGGAACTTGGGGTATGGGTGATTTGGGGTTGGCACCACTAGATTTGGGGAGATTCTCTTTGATTTGGGGGGTCTCATTTTCTTCCATCATAACAATCTCTTCAGCCGGATTCCTGATCTATCATGTTATCAGGGTTGAATCTTCCCTTTCTTCTTCAAGATTCATGTCAAATTCTTCCTCTCTTATGTTTACACCTTCTCCTTCTTGTCCATCCTCCTAGGGTCTTTTTTCTCTCTATGCTTCTATCCCATTTAATATTTGATTGGATAGACTTTTGTGTATTCTCATCTTCCGCAAATCTTCCATCTTTCTCTCCTCTACTTCTCCTGATTTGACTTCTTTCCTCAAATTATCAGACTATCTTGCTGTTTTCTTGATCTTGTTGTGCCACCACCTCTCAACTATGAAGTCTCTCTTCAAGGATCACTCATCTCTTGAGTCTGTTTCTTGTTGTTTCCCCCCGAATTTTCAAAGATCCCTTCCCCTCTCTCATGCCATGAATCTTCCCCCACCTCACCCTACCCCAAGCAAGGGTGTTTACGCTGCCATCTCGGTCGGGGACATAGTCATCATCACTTCCTCCATCAAGAGAACCTTAATCCAAAAGGGGATTTCTCTCAACATTCTTCCCCTTGCGTATTTCTTGAAAATCGCCTCTACTCGCGAAAAATATTGGTGGTTTTTGGCTGTAAACTCGATAATATATCCTTCTAATGTGGTATTGACCCATAAATCAATTGCCCATGTGACTAGAAAATCTAGCCGATGAAGTTCTGCTAACTTTTCGGTGTCCCAAGCACATATCCTCTTGACTCATTTTTGGAACTCTGGAGCTTTTTGGAGCCTCTTTATCCAGTGGAAAAGTTATTCCAAGAACTTAACCCCAAAAATCTCATACTTGTTGCTCGATCTTTCTGAGTAGAAGATTGCTTCACAAGTGTCTTCCACCGATTTTCAACTCAATTCTGCTTCTTTCCATATGAAGGATTCATAGTTTCTTTCCCACTATTGGTCAATATTGTATCTGTGGATCCACGGAAGAATCCTCCCTATAGGTTCCCTTTTAACATAGGTCCTGACAACATAACCATTTTGTTGGTGCAAGTTTGATCAGACCAGGGTCTTTCTCAAGTTACCAACAAAAGGTACTGATTAGTCTAGAGCGCTGGAATTTTCATCTCCTCCAGAGAGAAGAAGTCTCACCCAAAGCACTGTTAAGACAAATAGATAGGTAAGGGTAAGGAAAATACTTAGGAAGATCCACATAACCTTTAGGACTCATCCTGATCTTGTGCAGGAGACATGAACATATATGAATCTTATGTGTGCAAGAATTGAACCTACTTATATTATGAACAATCCTTTAAACATAGAATCATCAAGTAGAACTTGTAAACCGTAAATAAGTATTGTAATGCATAATTAAAATACACAGAGACACATCATATTTTGAAAATTCAGATCCTTCTTCATATTAGCTTAAAAATCTTTCCTTAATTACAGATTCTGGAATACACAGTAATGCCTAGTCCAAACTCTTAACTCTGGACTCATGTTCCAGAGCTATGATTCTCAGACAAATAGGTTGATCACATTACAAACTCATGACTTGACTTGATTCGACTTACAATAACAACTTGCAACCAACTAAAATCCTAACCTACCAACTGAACAACAACAACAACCCTTTTACAATTATGTTCATCCCTATATATAGCTAGGTTGTGTCTTTCATCTCGGCTTGCACGCTTCCTTGTTATGTTGCAACCATTTGTTGCTTAGATGGAATTGCGTTGTCCTTCGCAACTAATTTATGTTTCTCTTACATTCTTTGTTGTCAAGATTCTTCTGAATCTTGCGCAACTCGTGCTTAGTCAAATCTTGCGCACTTCCTTATCCCAAAAATGAAGGGCCCAACAGAATGTTGTCTATTTCACTAAGTTGGATTTGCCTAGTGGATATCATCAAATCAGAGTCGCAAAACATGATGCATGGAAAACTGCCTTTAAAACCAAATATGGATTTTTTGAGTGGTTAGTTATGTCGTTTGGGATTTTTAATGCTCTGAAAACTTTCATGTGTGTGATGAATGATGTATTCAGGCCTTTCCTAGTTGACTTTTTAATTGTATATTTAGACATAATTCTTTTTTTTAGTGGGACTTGGGATGAGCATGCGAGGAATATAAAGAAAGTATTGGATACTTTGCAAATGGGAAAGTTTTATGTAAAAATGTCTAAATGTTAATTTGGCAAGACTGCACTTATGTACTTAGGTCATATTGTAGGAGGACAATTGAAAATTGACCCTTCCAAATTTGATGTAATTGTAAATTGGCCTGAGCCAAAAAGTGTAACTGAAGTCCAAAGCTTCTTAGGTGCAGTTTAGTATTGGAGGAGATTCATTCCCAACTTCTTCTTTATAGCATCTCCTTTGCATGTCTTAACCAGTGTGAAGAACACTTTTAGTGGGAAGGAAAGTAAAAAAAATATTTCAATGTTTTGAAGGAGAAGATCAATACTCCACTAGTATTAGCACTATTGAATCTTCAACAACCTTTTGAGATCGAGACAGATGCTAGAAAATACACCATGGGTGCAGTATTGAAGAAATATCATAAGACTATCTGTTACCACTATGAAACTTTTAACCAAGCTTTTGTTAACTATCCTACATATGATAAAGAGTTGTATGCATTATTCCAAAGCGTAAAGAAATGGAAGCACTACTTGTTAGGAAGGGGAACAATCATACATACATATCACCAACCCTTACAATATCTTCAAGCATAGACCAAATTTAAAAAATCTCGACACTACAGGTGGATGGGTTTTCTACAACAATTTCACTTTGTAATCATGTATGAAAAGGGTACAAGTAACAAGGTAGTTGATATGATTTCTAGACCTCCTATTGTTGCTTTTGTTATTTTGAAACATACTTATTTATCTCATGATAGATATGTGGAACAATATTCCATCGATGAATATTTTAAATAACTATATACGAAGATAACCCTTGGTACATAGGTAGAGAACTATTGTTGGTAGCCGGCTGAAGAGGAAATAAGGATGATCGTGGGGAAAGAAAGCATGCAGAAACTGAAGTAACAACTAGAGGAAAACACAACATGCACACATGCAAGAAGTCATGCATAAGGAAAGTGACAACTGGAAGGAGGAACAACACGCGTGCATGGGAGGAAGACCTAATGTCAGTAGGGTTAGGGTTTTGGTAATATATTGTAAATGACTGAAGAGCCCAAAACATATAAATATAGATACATAGGTATCATAGGGGGTTCCTTGTTGTTAGTTAGGTTTTGCATTGTTACATCATAGATATGCATGAGTCGATGTGAATTGTAATGTTTTTATGTACTATTTTGTAAGCTGTTGAGCTAGAGGGGAGAAGAGAAGGAAAATTTGAGGATTAGATCATAGGCTGAGGAGCTTGGTGAGATCTAGTTGGCCTCATATAGATCTTACCCATCCAAGGAGAATTGTAAGTGTGTGACACCAGATAGGAAGAACTACCATAATAAAAGAGCCAAGAGCCAAATATTTATGGACGTAGCCCAGGAGGGGGTGAACCATGGTAACATCTGTGTAATGGGATTAATGCATGCATATCTTTACCGTCTTTCCAGTAGTTAGTTGGTATGCTTAATGAATGAATGATTTGTTGCATTTATTTCTTAAATATTGTTGTGATATTGAGGTTATAAGTCATGAATAACAGTAGGTTGCAATCACAAGTTTTAATAAATGGTCTAGAATACATATCTCATATCTTGTGCTTAATCCTAGGCTGTAAACACATGAGTCTTATAGCCACCCATTAAATCTATCTCGGGTGAGACTGTGCGATGCATTCTGCATGTTGCGGTTCCTTTTGGTTTACCAGGAGGGCCAATAATTTTAGAGGCTTTTGTTGGAACCCATAAGACATGAACCCTAGTTTAATAACTCAGATGATAGAGTAGAACTAGTAATTAGTAACCAACAAATGGTTCCATTGCCACTAGAAGGAAGATAGGAGGATTGAGTAGATGAGATAGTAGGAGCGGGAAACGAGAAAATAAAAGAAGATAACAATGAGCCATTAGAAGGAGATGTTGATACCACAGAACCCCACAAAAGAAGAAATTGAAATTTGGTTGAGAGCCAAAGTGCTAGAGTTTTCATAGAAATACAATAGAAACCCTAGAATCACACCTCACAAATATCTGGACAAATACTTGTTTACGGATTTACATGAAGTCTTTTTCTATGTTTTTCCACATCTACTGCAGAAGTGGATACTAAGATTGAAGGATAACCATGCGACGAACTGGATTCGATAGCTAGATTGGACCCTAGTGTAGATTGTGAAGTTATAGTAGGTGAACAATAAATTCACCTGCGCAATGGACTTTTGGCTTGACAGTATTGTGGAAGGATTCATAATAGAGTTTTTCATGGACACAATGAAGTCATACAGTGAAGCAGAGCAACAATTTCTATGCAGACCTTGAGGAAGGTACATTCAATCCATGTATACTTATATTAAGATATTGTTATATAAAAAAGGGGTAATGACAGTGGAATCAGATTGCTAAACTTGCCTGCGTGCATGGGGTAAGGGGGGAAGCATTGATAAAGTGAGGATAAATGGAAGAAGGGAAGGATAAAGGAAAGAAGGAGGAGGAACCCTTGGACCCGATCATGATGGATGATGACCATATCTAGTGGATCTTGGTGTCAATGGGAAAGACACGTAGCGAAGCACCCTACCAATAAAAGGTGAACACCAAGAAGAGAGCTATAGCCATGAGGGAAGTGTTGGAGAGTGATGAGGAAGAGGTAGAGGATCTATAGGCTGTGGAGAAGATTGAGGAAATCTTGCGCACAACATGTGAGAGGAAAACGAGAGGTCTAAGAATGAGAGAAGAAGACAACCATCCTATCCATATTAATGTCAGTGTGGAACCCTTAAACCCATGTGTGACTAATACAACAAAGAGAAAACCACCATTTAAACAACCATAGTTTGGAGGAAGTTTGACAGCATGAAGTACATCTACACAAGGAACAACAATTGGAGGAGCCAATTCAGGCAGCACTAGTCAAGTATCTACACCACACGGAGGAGGTAGTAGTTCAATATTCAAAATGGTAGGACATGATCCTACCATCAGGTTACCATAATTTTGGGGAGAAGAAACAAAAAAACCTGAGAAGCACTTATTCATTTGTGCAAAGATATGGGAAGAAAAAAAGATCACTGATGAAGATACCAAACTTGCGCAACTATCTATTATGCTAAGAGACCACACACTAGACTGGAACATGAGTCTAGACACAAACAGTTCACCTGGGATGACTAGGACACTGGAAGACATTAAGAAGTTACTGATTAATGAATTCCAGAATATGAGTTTAGAGGATCAATACATGAACGATATGATCGAAATAAGACAACAACCAGGAGAGTTTGTATGGGAGATTGACTAGAGATTCAAGGGACTGAAGGGAAAGTTAAAATACCTCATGACTGATATGAAATATCGACACCTGTTTTTCAATTCACTACTCCCACACTTAGAATTCCCTTTACAACAACAAAAATTTCAAATGCAGGAAGAGGCTCTGAAGGAAGTCTTGCAACTGGAAGAAAATCAGTACCAACAGACAGGCCCAACTGTCAAAGAACTGAAGGAGGATTTGAATAATCTCATGTTCCAGCCAAACCACAAGAACGAATGTCCAACGTTTGTGCAATATGTGGCAGAAGGAATGTCGAATACATTACCAATGGGAGGATTATGGTGTGAAATATGAAAGAAACCGGGTCACGACCCTTATCAGTACACGATGATGCAAAAATACTAGATAGTTCCAAAGACTTCATATTGCACATTTTGCAAGTTAGTGGGCCATGAAGATAAATATTATAGAACTATAGAGTTGATGCGAGAAAGGACATCAAATGCATATAGGGTACAAGCCAAAATGATGACTGGGAAAGAAGTTCCACAGTTCAATCAAGCCCCAGCACCATACAACACTGCACAACAATAATATAATACTACACAGTAACCATACAATAACGGGCAACCACAGTACAACCTGACAGAAACTTAGTACAATATCGCGTAGTATAGTCATGCACCTCAATATAATGCGTTGAGAGGTGATTTAGTAGGCTACAAAGGAGGAGGACGAGCCAGAGGAGGTTTCAGATGAGGTAGAGGACTAGTCACATGTCACAATCGTTAGCAACCAGGACATTACGCAAGGGAATGCCTGCTTCCACCAACAACTTGTATGTATTGTCGTGCATTGGACCACGATACAGAGGAATTTACGACACTACTAGTGAAGATTCAGTAAAAGAGGAACCAAAAAAATCAGAATGTTCAGTGGATTTCAACTGAAGCAAGGGATGAAGGATGAAATATCAACATAGTTACCCACGAAGGAGATAAAACAGGCACTAATGTAGTTCTATAGGAGCCAACACAGAACCAATGGGTAAAGAAGAACACTGAACCAAGAAAGCAGTCCGACGTGAAAAAGAAAAAAGAGACCTATAAGGAGGCTAGATAGGAATTTCATAAGGAGGAAACATTGTCGACTTCAAATACGCATCCACACAAGGAAGCACCAAAATACGATATGCCTCCATCATTGGATCATAACAACAAAATGCAACCCATGATACAAGTAAGTACAATCAAAGGCTTTTTGCAATCATGTGTAAAAGTATTAAGTGATCCATAATTTGTGAAAATTTTGCAAAACATCCTAGAAAAGTGTAGTAGCAAGACAGAAGGAAAGCTATAACCTAAAACAATTAATCACCTACACACAAAAAGATGAACAAGTAGGGAATTTAGACTGAATGCTAACATTGGGGATTTCAATATGGGAGACACTATACTGGATCTAGGATCCGAAGTGAATGTATTACCAATTAAGACATGGAAATGCATGGGAGATCCCACATTAGGATACTCACCTGTTCAATTGAAACTATCAAACCATCATAGAGTCCTACCAATAGGTAGACTGAAAGTAGTAACAATAGATCTTGATGGAGTGCGCACTAAAGAAGACTCCGAAGTCATTGAAATAGTGGATGATAGAACACCTTACCCAACATTGCTTGGTATGGATTGGGCATTTGACAACCAGGGCATAATCAATTTGAAGACTAGGAAAATGACACTTGAGTCCGAAGAATATATGTTCATCGTGCCATTAGACCCATCAGAAGGGGAGAGGTTTGTAGAACATACTTGCCTAGATTTAGAGGAAATTAACGAGTTGTACAAAACAACTGCGCACGATGAGGATTTCATAAACCCAACTGCAGATGGGGTACTCAGTTAGCGAAGCATTACTTCATGCACATTAGACTCAGACACCGGTTTAGAAAACTGGTAGAAGAGGCTACACAAACTATCCATGCGAAGATGTGTAAGAATAGACCACGCAGTAAGATGGATAGGCACAAAAATCAGAGAACCACCCAACTTCCATGAAATAAATGATTTGGAAACATTCTTGACACAGTATGAAGACAGAGTGTTAGAGAACCAGAGACTGTTAGCACGTGACTTGGAACTAAAGGCCAAATCGAAAATATGGTGGAGCGCACACAAAGAGACAATCAGATACTGGTACCAATGTAAGCGATTACTGCACATAAGGTTTGACGCAGAACAAAAAAACAAAAAACAACAGAAATATGAAGGACACGGAGCACCAGTGGAACACTTAGAGGCATGTAGAACGTTGTGGAAAATGACACCACCAGAGGAATGACCTCATTACTTCACACATACTCTAGACGGAATACCAGCGAATTGGTGTATGGACCAGGAATTGCGTAAAGGAACTACGACATGGAGGACATTGCGATAGAATTTCACAGTCACTTTCTCATCCGAGCATGAGAACCCCAACATAGATGCAAACATTAAATGGATCAGAGGAATAATATTACTCAAAGAACCAGAAATAAAATTTATCAGAGAAGAGCAACAGTGGAATAAACAGATTTTCAAGGAACTGTTGTCATGTTTCCATGTACAGGAGGAAGCACCAGACGAAGACGATCTACGCAATATTCAGATCGAAGAAATAGAAGGCGAAAGAGATGTGGAGGGCCCAACCATCGAATCAGAAGTCATTTCCTCACCAATCAAGGTAAATAAAGTTAACATCAGGACTGCGGAGCAGCCCAAAGTGGCCATCATTGGATATTATTGCGATGAGAAAACAATAGAAAGTATCACAGAGTTGTTATGGGAATATAGTGACCTATTTCCCACAACATTCACAGAGATGAAGGGTATACCCGAAGAACTGGGAGAAATGAAGATACCACTCAGACCTGAAGTGAGACCTATTAGACATCGACCCTACAGATTGAGCCCCATATATAAATAGAAAGTTAAATATGAGATCGACAGGATG
The DNA here is from genome assembly GCA_032191745.1 of Picea mariana. NCBI lineage: Eukaryota > Viridiplantae > Streptophyta > Pinopsida > Pinales > Pinaceae > Picea > Picea mariana. Next base: position 866 of record JASDQU010198245.1, on the reverse strand, counting down.
CTTGAATCCGACATCATAGAACCAGTTGAGGAGTCAGAATGGATAAGCCTGATGGTAGTACAGAACAAGAAACAAGGAAGAGGGATCAGGATATGTGTCGACTTGAGGAAGTTGAATGATGCATGCCTACATGACCCATTCCCTACACCGCTCACACATGAAGTGTTAGAGAACGTGGGAGGACATGCAACTTACTCATTCACTGATGGATTCTCGAGGTACCACCAGATTAAGATTGCACAGGAGGATAGACAAAAGACCATGTTTGCGACAGAATGGGGATCTTATTAGTACACAGTCATGCTATTTGGACTGAAGAATGCACCAACAATATTCTCCAGAGTAGTCATTGTTGCGTTTAAGGAATTCATCCATCAATTTCTTAAAGTATACCTGGATGATTGGATAGTCTACAACCTATTGAAAATCCATGTGGAAGTTTTACAACTGATGTTAGAAAGATGTAGACAGTGCCAAATATCACTGAATATCAAGAAATGCATATTTGGAACAATGTTTGAGATACTATTGGGCCACATAGTATGAAAAAAATGTTTATTGGTAGATCTGGCAAAGCTTGCAGTCATTGTTAACTTGTTAGCACCAAAAATAGTCCGTCAGCTAAGGGCAACGTTAGGACACAAAAGATATTACAGGAAATTCATCAAAGGATATGCATAGATCACAACACCAATGGAAAAGTTGTTAAGGAAGGATATGAAGTTTCAGTGGAATGACGAGTCTCAACATGGTCTGAAAACTTTGAAGGAAAAGATGGTTACCATGATGATATTATTATTTCCAGAATGGGAAAAGACATTCCATGTGCATGTAGATGCATCAATGATAGCACTAGGAGCTATCTT
>JASDQU010198243.1:3049-13482 GCA_032191745.1 Picea mariana | reverse complement strand
CATGTGCCATCCAAAATCGCAAGAAAAGCGGACATGCGCATGATGCACGACTGTGGACGTAAAAAACCATGCACCCCTCAAAACAACGCATTTATGATATTGGTCGGCCTTCCACCCACTTCTAGTTCAGCTTCCAAGTCGATTTGACATCCAAATCGCGGTTGAATCCGACTGGGGGGTTGGTCAAAGACCTAAGGGTGCCCTAAATGGCCCCTTATTCACACTAAGAACTAGTTATGTAATGCCTCAAAGCTATGCTATATAAGGAGGCGATGGGTGCACTATATTTTCAAGGAATTCATTTGTATTGTTATGCTGCTTATATTCTCTTGGAGAATCCTCTTTTCTCATCAAGAGTATACAAGCACCATTTCATTTAGCCATTCATATCACCTCTTGAGTGAATGTGCTTTGGATTCTCTTCACCATTTCATTCTAGTTTGTTACTTTTAAGAAGAGATCAATATTTGGGGGTCCAAGAGCCCTCCCTTGGAGGAAGAGGGGACCCATATATCTCCCTTTCTCTTTGATGTTTTCTTTCCACTAATACAATCCTTTCCATTGGTGGCATGAATGTTGGTTATTTCTTGCTATAATGTTCTTATGCACTCTAATTTAGTTTTTCTTATTGTTCTTAGTTTAGTTCTTTGTTTATCCTTTATGCTTTATACTTCTAACCCTTTCCTTCACTGTTGTCTTGCCTAGCTAACCCAACTAGGCTTGTAAGCATCTCTATCTTGCTCATTTAGGCGACAAAAGAGGTGCAACAGATTGGCCACTCCACTGGGGAAAGGTATCAATTTCCTCCCCCATTTGGGTTATTTTAGCACTTCCTTTTGTTTCTTTAACTTGTAGGAACCATAACCAGCCCAAGCCGACCTGCAGAAAGACAAATTCAAATCTGAGTTTAGAGAATTTCATCAGGAATTTCTTTCATAGCTGTGTAACAACAACTGCGTAGGTATTATAACCAACAGGCGTGTCTTCCGAGAATGTGCATGAAACTCCCTATGTTTCACAGTGCCCTCTATGCACTGCGCCCAAAAGTCATTTTTAATCTATGCATTGATGCCCAATGCTCCTTTGTCTACTCTGTGACCCGCACATCTGCCCATAAAATCAAATATTGTAAGGGTTTTTGTGATCTGTTGAGGGCCCATAACCTTCTCAAAATTGATTCCATGCAGATTGTAATATGCACCACACTTAGATACCCTCTCCATATGAAGGGATTAGTGAAAACATAGGCACTTAGGGGGTTAAAATCATTATTTTTTCGATTTTTTATTTCATTTTTCCACATGGATGGCTTGCTTTGATTAAAAGTTTAAGCTGGAATCATTCTACATCACATATAAAACTTGCATTGGGACTAGAAATTGGATATCAATCATTGAGTATGCTCTTCTCTCGTGCACCAAAGCAATCTTGAGAATCAGAAAGAAATTGAGGGAAAATTTCATCTCCCTTAAAAAAGAAAAATATTTAGGAGAGGACAACATCCCCCTCATGACTCCTCTTAGTTCATTTTTTTCAAACACATCTTAAGATTGTAAGGGCACATACATGCCCGCATGCTACAAACATAGGATAGTGTTGGAATTTACTTTCTTAGATTAAATCACTAGGGAATTTTAAAGGTTTTGTAATGGGCCCATACATGCCCACATGTCCACAATCTAGGACTGTTTCAAAGCTTTCTTAGATTAAATCACAATAGGGAGTTAAAGGAATAGTAAGGACCCACATGTCCACATGCTAGTTTCCTAGGGACTTTAAAATTCCACAAGGCAATACCAATGACACATAGTAACTTAGGTAATCAAGACTTGTAAGGACCAAGCGAAGTCCACATGCAACAAGGTGACACCTAATTTATTAAAAATTTGGCACACTTTCACTTGTTCACACACAAAATTCACCAACCACTCACATAGTTTTGTCTAGAAATCGTGGAGGTGAAGTAAGTATCCTCCAACGGGATTTTGAAATGCCCCACCCTTTTTTTTCTTGACAAAGCTATCCACTCCCTCTTAATTTCAACGAGGTTGGTTCACACCCCCAATCTCTCAAACAACCACATCTAAAATTTTTCTAAAAACCCACTAATTTTTCCTCCATAGGAGGTGCCAAAAGAAATTTTTTAGTCTAGGTAGGATTTTAGGGATAGGCATCCAAATAACTCCCCATTATCTGGTTCTCACATCTTCAAACAATAGAAGTTGTCAAATAGGGAGCTTTTAAATCCTCCAAGTCAAGTGTTCCTAACACCATAAGGCAGGGAGATACCCATGAAGGGTTGAAGGCCGAGGTTCAGTTGTTCTGTGCATCCCCCCTTGAGGCACCCACCTCTTAGACGTCATCTAGCCCGTGACCCATTTCTTAGGCCGAAAATCTAAATGTCGCACTTTGACCAAGGTATCTAGTGACCAAATTTTAGGACATCTACCCAGGTGGAAATTATGTGCTGCAATTGCACCTTGATCAGATTTTGTGTGGCTATTGGGAAATATCGCCAACTCTTTTGGGATATGCACCCTCTATCCCTCATTATAACTTATTACTTCATACTTCACTAGTTTTTCTTTCGGTGGCTTCAGGCCCCACTGTTGAGTGCTATTGGAAGGTCCAGTGCTATTTGAGAGGAAGGACGTTACGTCTTTTAGGACACGAGCATTAGTTTTCCTTTGTTATCCCACATGGACAAAAACCACCTACCCACATATATGCTTCTGTATCAATTGATTTATGTATGATGCTCTAGTGATTACATGCGATTGAGAATTATATTGTGAAGGTCCCAAAAAATTATAAAGTCTCTTGTTCATTTATTTTTCTCTCATCACCATTCTCACACGTCCACTTTGCTAGTCGGACATCATAGGGGACCCACAGAATCCCCATCATTCCAGATGCTTGCTAAATCTCCATCCCATTCTAGGGAGAGTTTCTAGTCTTGCCAACTCATCGGCTCCCCCTTCTCATACTTCTGTGAGTGCCACTATATTGGGATCAACTTTGCTTGGTTCCACTCTACTTGGGTCCACTTCCCAGGATCAACCATCCACACACTCCCTTTTTCACAGAAGTGGTGGAAAAACCTCTTCTCAAGGAGGAAGTACAACCCCACCTAACCCCCCTCAAGGGTCAGGTACACAAAACACTCACATCATGGTTGGAACTTTTCCTCCACTACTACCCTAGATGCCATACTTGGCCTCCCTCAACATACTGGATCTGACTAAGCTCACCAATAATCCTATATTGCACAACCCCACATGGCCTGCAATGCCTACTAAACTGCCTTCAGACATCCCCAAGTTTGAAAGAAAGGTGGGAGACGATCCTGCCAACCATATCATGACCTTTCACTTATGGTGCTCTTCAAATAGCATCATGGACGACTCTGTCTGATTGAGGTTATTTCAATGCACACTCAATGGCCCATCATCCAAGTGGTGTGTAGAAGAAAAATATGGATCCCATGTAACCTTTGAATCCTTGGACAAAGAATTTTTGACCTTATTTCAACTACTCATTCTCCATGACAACGGTCTTGAACTACTCTCAAAGTTTAAAAAAATTTCCGCCATGCACATCGCCGACCACATTCATGAATGGCATCGGCGATGTAGTCTCTGCAAAGCTTAAGCCACCCCACAACAATGTCTCAATTGGTTCCTCAAATCACTTGTTTCCCTCCTTGCTAAAGATGTGGTCACCACCTTCCCTCAATCTGAAGAAGAAGCCATCAACAAGGCCCAATAGTTCGAACTCATTTATTCACAGTCGGGATACTTATATACAGTACTACTTGACGCCCCAAGACCCGTTCCATTTGGCCAAGACAAACCAGGAACGTCTCACTTAGCGGATGGATTGATTGGTATCACTACACACCACAATTCACACCTCCAACAACCACCTATGTATGGAACACCTTAATATCCATCGACATATGGTGGATTCTCTTATTATTCTCTGCCCCTTATCAACAACCATACCCTGTTTCCCTCCCTCCACCCATCAGTGGACCACCACCGACACCCACAGTACGCCCCGTGGCCCAACCAAGTTCAGGTACCCCCTCTACCTCAGATTACACCCTAAGAACTAGTGAAAGCACTACGCCTTCTTACATACCCTACAGACCATTGCCCCCCAACAATCCATACTTCCCTTTTCCTGGTCCCCCTCAGCCCATGATTCCACCACTAGGAAACCCACAAGCTAGGGTTAACTTTGTTCATCTCTCTCCCATTCAGCAATATCAAAATTTTGAATAGCTGAATACGGCTAATCTGGTCCATCAGTCAAACAATGCCAAAAAAAAAGAAAAAAACTGAAACAATAATCCTAGACCAGGAGGAAACCAGAACCAACCCCAACAGAACCAACCCGTTGGGGGAAACCAGAACCAGGGGAACCAAAACCCCCAAGGGGGAAATAAAAACAAACACCAAGGGAAGAACAACAAAAATATTCAAACAAACTTCCCTTGTGCCCTTTGCGATGAGTATGTCCATAACACTCATCATTTCCCTTAAATTGTGGACTTCAAACAGATGAAAGAATCTACTAATGGACCATGTCCACCAGCACCACCTACCCCCCAGCAGGCCCCACAACAATATGTGCAGCAACCACCCGCGACCATGTTGCAAAACCCCATACCGTACCAAGAGGTGATGAACAACCAACAATAGATGCAACATGCCCCACCACAAGTAGGACCATATCACAACCCAGGCGCTTCTGCAAATTGAACTATCCTCCTCACTAGTGAGGAAGAAGTTCTTCTCCAAATGCACAGTCGTTAATACAGTGCTCACCTCGAAAATACTCCCACTACCTCAGAAGCACCCCTAGTCACAATTACACCCCCTCTGATGATTCCTCGCCCTAATACTGAAACACCCCTTTGTATTCCTCACATCCCATTGCATAGGAATGCCCACAACCCTCAAGCTAGGGCAGCTCATAATTATAGTCTGGTCGATGACTTGGCATAGTCTCCTACTACCATGTCAGTCTTAGAAGTCCTTCAAACTTGTCCCACTCAATGGAAGTCATTACTTTCCTCCTTGGGGGGAGTTGACCCTGCCAATACCCATCTCATCACATTTGATCTCGATAGTGGAGAACCTCGCCTCCCCACTCTCTTAGATTTTCAAATACCAGTTAAAATCCAAAACATTACAGTTCATCACTGCATCATTGATGAAGGTGCATCCACATGCATCATGTCCAAATCCATATGGAAAAAATTTGGTTCCCCAGAACTCATACCATCTGCCATTACCTTAAGAGCTTATGATGGACGACCATCTTCTCCCGAAGGTCTCTTTTAAGATGTCCCCATTGAACTCGTGGGAAAAACCATTCTTATTGACATTGAGGTCATCGATGCCCCACTCGATTACAATATCTTGTTCAGTCGTAGCTACATGTATGCTATGAAGGCAGTGGCCTCTTCTGTGTTCCAAACCATGATGTTTTCCCATAATGAAAAGATCATTACCATTGATCAAGTATCACATTATGAGCCCAACCCTTCCTCCAACATCGATAACATCTTACCTCTCGTTCACCCTAATCCCGAGACTTACCCCTTCATTGAGATGGGTCCCGGAATTATTAAAGATCCATCCTTGCTAGGGACATACCATGGAGCACCCTCACTCATACATCCCTCAGCACAAGTATGTTCCATCTCATCCAATGGAACATACATTGGAGACACCCTTCCTCTCATAGTGGCCTCATTAGTATCTGACGTCCCACTAGTCGCAAAGCTCCTCACTCAGGCACCCCTTGAGAATCCTCCTACTCCCCCTATTCCCAATTACACCCTCCCCTAGGGCCACATCCCAGTTTGGGAGACATTCCCCCAAGCCATTACAAAAATCCCCTTATTCTACCCTCCACTAGGCGTACAAGCATTCCAAGTAGCTGCAACGCTTACCCTCCCAAATATGGTGTTGTAAATTCCAGTATGGTATCTACATCCACTAGAAATGGTCCCCCAACCATCCCTCCCTGCCCAAAAAGAAGGAGTACCCATGCAAATTCCCATACTTACTCCTGCCACACCCCCCACACCCCCAGTCACTAGCACCATGGTTACAGAAGGGGGCAGATGGAAAAATAAAGAGCCCACCACTCCACTTCTCCCATGTGTCCAACCTCCTTGTGCACTATGCGAGAAAGATGGACACCCCACTAATAAGTGCCCATCCCTACCCGAGCTACGCAATTTAATTCAACTACCTCAGCCAGCGACACCACTGATCGCTTCCTCTACTTCACCTAATACTACTACCACTACATCCCCTACCACAAGTAGCAAAGGTCTGCAAACCAAATTCGCATGTGCCATCTGTTCAAAATATGGCCATTACACCCACCATTGCATGACGTTACCTCAATTTTGTCAGATACTAACTGTAGTCCACTAGAGATTCCAGCAAGACCCCCCTCCACCCACATCATCCCACACACAGGTCACTGACATCCACTATGTCACAACCTCTGTCAATGAATGTATGTGATGTCCTTGTGCTCTATGTGACAAATGTTAGATTTATGCCAAAAAAGCACCAGCACCACCTTCTCTTCTACACCCAATCATTACTGTCAGGCCCTTTTGCAAATTGGGGCATAGACTTCATGACTTGCAACCCTCCATCTAGAAATGGACAAAAATACATCATAGTGGTAGTTGATTACTTCACCAAGTGGGATGAGGCCATGCCTACCTTCAACAACATCACTGACACCGCAACACACTTTTTATTTAACCACATCATCTCCCGCTTTGGAGTCCCACTACAACTAGTCTCCGATCACAGGAAACACTTCGAGAATGAGATCTTTGTCGAACTCTCCTCTCAGTTAGGCTTCTCCCATGATTTCTCCTCCCCATACTAACCTCACTCCAACAGATAAGTAGAAGCAGTCAACAAGGTCCTCAAAACCATGTTGCAGCGCACGGTTAACAAACATAAAACCAATTGGCATCATATGTTATTTTTCATGCTATGGGATTATAGCACGGTAGTTAAAACTATCACTGGTTTCACACCATTTCATCTTTTCCATGGGGCCAAGGCCACTCTCCCCATCGAATGCGAAATCCCCACATTACGCACAGTTATTGAGCTATTACTGGGCATTGCTCCAATGGACCAGCGTTTGTTGAAATTAGAGTCCCTGGATGAAGATCGTCGATCTTCATTACAGAACAATGAGGAAACCAAGAAGCAATCGAAGGCCACCTTTGATCTCCATGTCAACCTCCAGTCATTTAACGAAGGCTACTTCGTCCTTGCTTACGATATCGCTCACGATACCCTCGGCCATGAAAAGTTCGAATCATTATGGCATGGACCTTACATCATCCAACATTTCCTCACTAAAGGCACTTACATTCTAGCCTCTTCCGAAGGCCACCCTCTCAAATAACCCATCAATGAGTTGTACTTAAATAAATTTTACGCCTGAGCATAGCCATTCTACACTAGGATTTTTCCTTTTTGTACGTTTTTTTAGAGTTTTTAATCTTCTTTTTCCATCCCTTCTGTCTAATCTATCATTTGTGTTATTGACAAATGCCTCCTCCATTGGCCTACCACATCGGTTACGCCGATGGAGCTAGCCGTTGGACACAGAATCTCACTTCGGCTACTTCGGCCCTCTATTCACCATCACATGAGTTGCTCCACTCCAGCAGCATATGCTTGGGTTCAACAACCAATAACCAGGCAAAGTACGAATCCATCATTGGCCTCCTCGCTGAGGCCATTCATCGCCATATTCATTACCTTAGTGTTTTATTATATTCCCAACTGCTTGTCCTCTAGCTCAACAATGTGTACTGTGTCCACGATCCTTGCCTCTTCTGCAAATACCTGCAAGTTAGACTTTTATCTCGACATTTTGATTCCATCACATTTACACATATTCCAAGACAATTTAATCAAATAGTAGGTAATATGGCTAACCTGGTGTTAGATTGGCATTTATCACATCAAGATACCCATACACATACATAAATCATCAACAATCTGTCAACAACATATAGATTAGACATCATCAAAAAGAACTAAAAAACATCAACACAAGTGAACACCACAAAGATCCCCAAAATGTATATCCATACATACATATATATATATATATTGGTCAATGTTTCATCAGATTTTACAAAAAATAGTACATCAAGTACATCATCCGTAGGTAGGTAAACCACCTTACCCCTATAGATAAAAAATGGTGCCACACCACCATACACAAAATGGGCTCACCAGCCTATATAGATACAAAAAAATACACAAATATAGGGGCACTCATGGCACCTCTAGAGCGCCACCACATGGCCCTCTCTCTGGAGGAGGAGCCCCACCGCTAGGGGTCCCTCAAGTCCCGGAGGCAGTCACCCAATCATCATCACCCCTACTACAACCACTCTCCGAACCACGGTCCGCCACACTACCAAAACACCCACACACTGCTCTAGGAATCCCTCGTCCAGGATCCATGACCACGTGCCCTCAGGCACTCCCTATAGTACTACCTCCAAGCGACGGCGAATATCCTCAAACTCTCCCCCGGCCTTCGCCGGAGGAGAATGTGATGGCCCAACACCAGGTTCATCAAACCAGCGTTGCCTGGCTGCTTTCTCATCCTCAAAAGGCCTCACCCCAGCATCATCCCACAGTCGTCTCTCTCCTGCCCGGGGCTCTCCCCGCGGAGGTCTCACTGGCCCCTAACGAGCCAGTGCTCTAACCAACTCAACCTCGCGCCCGCGAGGTCCAACATCTGCACACACAACAAACAAATAGTAGCATCAACATCCATCTATACATAACAAACATGCTATACTATCTAAAGATCAAACCATCAAATATCACATCATACCTCTACGGTCAAACACCTCTCCTGGGGGTAGCACCATCTCCGGATCATCCCGGAAGTCCACCCCAAAATACAGATATCGAAGTATGATCTATGGCATCTGACGCCACACCTGTGTAGCCTCAGTCTTGAAATAGTGTCCACCCTCCCCACCACTGTGATGAACCAAGATCGTCGTCCACTGCCTCAATCATGGCTCTCGCACACCAGGTGCGCCCAACAACACTCTAGGGCACAACATAGACACCCTCTCCAAAAACCATGGCACCAAGACAGACCCAAAGGAAAACTCCTCTGAGTTAGAAGCACGACACTTGTCAAGCTGCCCTACCATATTGGCATGGAGCATCAAGCCCCAGGAAAAATGCTTATCCGTCAGTGCCCTCTCCATGATCTTCAGCTGACCTCCATTGATCCACTAAGTTTTGAGAGACCCATAGACTCTCACAATCATTATTGCCACACAACGATGTACAAGAGCATCCATCGCCCCAATACTAACCACGAAGCCCGACATAAAGTTCTCCCCCGAAAAATATCTCCGAGCTAAGATAACCAACTACCCATCCCCGGGTACTATGGGCTCCGTCAGTAATGGGGTTCCCTGAAAAGGGAGCCCAGTCAGAAAATATACATCCTCCACCACAATGAAGGCTAGCTTCTCACCCCACACCATAAATCAATGCAGGACAGGGTTCCACATCCTAATCAAAAACCACAAAAGATACTCCTGTGCCCACACTAGCGAACACTGAAAAAACTTCAATAGCCCATAAGCTGCCAAAGTGTCTCAGACTGTCGGCTCCTCATCCCTCACTACCTCTCTTAGGTGTGACCATTCCCTCTCTCTCCAATGAACTGACATTGTCCAAATGATCACCTGCATCCACATATATAGCACTTGATTAGCCATCATCACCCATAAAAACATCAAAATCTCCAAAAAAGATAAGTTTTTACACCCTTCAGCTTTGCCTCAAAGGCGCGACTATTTTTCCCCACAGGCACGCACACATGCATGCCTATTTATCCCCCATTCGTGCACTCATGCATGAATTTTTGCCATACAGAGGCGCATTCATGCACCCCTGTCACACATACAGCCACGCATCATAGCACACCTGTTCACTACGCAGCTGTGCATGCATGCGCAGCTATTAGGAATAAAGACGTGCATGCATGCACTATTGTGCCTTGCACAGGCATGCCTATTTTCCCCAGTAGGGCGCCCCCGTGCACGGATGTCTACATTACAGGCGCACACCCATGCGTGAAAATTTCTCGATCGCCCGCGCACTGGGGGTCCCACACCCACAAAACCCCCTGTACGACCCTTCGTATAGGCCCTGCCCAAAAATAAAAACCCTAATTCTATGCAGGAGCATACGACAACTAGCCGAAAGCTTGTTGATCCTGAATCAGCTGCCTCGATCTCCCGGAATCTCCAAATCTCCTCTAAAATCGCTCATCCACTCAATAAGACAACAGGTACAAATGAGGCGGCATTGTGGGCCCTA
>JASDQU010198240.1:8674-19421 GCA_032191745.1 Picea mariana | reverse complement strand
ACAATAGATGAGTAAACCTTGAAGAGGATTCAGTTGTTGATTGAATTCGAATTATTGCCTTGAACCCTATTTTCAATGAGTTTGATTTCAAGTATGATTGATTTGAACGAGACTTTGTGAGTTGAGTCCTTGTAAGGGGACTGGAGTTTCCAACGAATCTTAGGAATTAGATAACGGATTTTAGTGTGTGTGTTTGGAAGAGATTATGTGAGTTGAGTCCTTGTAAGGGGATTAGAATCTCAGGCACACATAAGCACTATGTTTTTAGTAGGTAGATTTGTTTAAATTGCAGAGGTGTTTAAGTGAGAAGGAACCAAAATACAATCTCTTGTAAAAGAGTATTGGCTCCTGCTACATCAAACCCTCGTGTGAAGGAACCAAAGTACAATCTCTTGTAAAAGAGTATTGGCTCCTGCTACATCAAAACCTCGTGTGAAGGAACCAAAGTACAATCTCTTGTAAAAGAGTATTGGCTCCTGCTACATCAAACCCTCCTTTAGGTAGTTGAATCTTTCTAGATCTATATATTTTAGGTAGCTCTTCTAAGTTTACCTTCCCGGGTTGACATTAAATAAACTCTAATTGACATCATCAATTAGAACTAAACACAACCATCTATCTCAAGTTTCAAGAGCTGAAGAGGAAATCCCAAACCCCAAATCCCTCATTTGTTTGGGTTAACTTTGTTAAATGTTTATGGTTTTTTTCTCCTTTCCTACTCTTTCCCATTCCTTCTTCTCCCTCATTTCATTGCAGGTTGTTCATCTAAAACTTGAGGAAAATGGTCTTCTTGTGGTTTATCATTCCTTTTTTGGTTCTCATGGTCTTGTCCGGAAATAGGCATTAGAGAGAAGAAGAGGATAGTGTTCATTCTCATGATGACCCATAATATGAATATGGTGAAGGGTTTGAAGATGATAAAGAGGGTGAAGAGGGAAATCAAGGTGGAAAACTTGCAAGGTTTCCCTTATGGAAATGTGTGATAAAAGTTGAGGATGGGAAAGGTGGTTGAACGGTTGAACTGTTTTGTCCTCATGATTGTCATAATGGAAAATATTTTGTCGATTCATATACCCATGTGAGGCATCTTTGTGGTGTAATGGATAGTGATGACAGGAAGGGGTCCATTGGGATCACAATTTTAACTAAGGTGTCCAAGGAAGATAGGAAAAAATACAGAAAGATAGAGGAAGATGCACAAAAAAAACATGGTAAAAAACAAAAGCTCTAGTCTGATGCCTCATCCAAATTTGGTGGCTCCACATCTCCATCTCCTCATGGTTCTAGAACCTCTGGATCTATAAAAACAATAGTAGATTTCCTTGATATTTGATGCAGACCCCACCCTCTCCTAGGGTCTATGCAACCTCCCGGTCTAGGATCGTTCACAATCGGGAGTTGGATCATCTCTTCGGACCCTACTGAGCCCCAAAAATCCTTTACATAGGTCCTCAATTTTTCATGCGCAGGTCCAAGAATGAACCCGCAGGCGCTCACTAAGCCCCTTTTCTTTTAAAAACAAGTTTTGGGCCCCTAGCCACTTTTCTCCGGCCAACATCTCATGTGACCGAGGGATGTGACCAGGCACTAATTCGACACTTCGCCCTTCGACGATTTGTCCACAACCTTTTCCCATAAATTTCCCAGATCACTGTATCAACGAATGCGCCCAAGTGTTTAAATCGACGATCCAAAATACTCCGACGGATCGACGAATCATGTTCTTCTCTTTAGGCCTTCAACGATTTCCTTTAGTCATGCGCACAAATGACTTTTCATATTTCTTGATGCCAAAACACCGAAAGACCTCTCCTCCTCCACATTTCCCCTTCTTGATTGACGACTAGGATGCCTTCAGGACTTCGGGGCTTTTGTTCCTATCTGCACGACAACCCAAATTTACCAAAGTGCCACGTCCCCAAACTTGGAATATTTCGCCACATTTCCTCCTCCAACAGATGACTAGAATTGACTGCGGCCTTTGGGCCTTCGGGAGTCCTTAACAACATTGAGACCTATTTCCTTTGGAGTTCCAGACCTCTGGATCTGTTGTCACGTGTCCTCTGAAAATCAACGGTCCAGATCAACTCTGGACTTCGGGACTCTGGAGAGATCGAACCCTGCTTACCTCTATTCTCCTAGAGTGTCCATCCTGAGGACCTCCTGATCTGATGACGCGTGTTTCCTTTAATGGATGGCCTAGATGACTTTAGGACTCTGGGCTTCGAGATTCCTAGCTGCTCCAATCTATTGTTCTTTCGAACCTCCAAAATGACGAAGGTTCTCATCNNCTCCTCGACCAATTATATTTCGGAGTGTTATACCTTAAAACGACATATCTTCTTCCACATTTCTTTAGATACCAACGACCAGGATTGAATTCTGGCCTTTGGGCTTCAGGAACCTCTGTACCAAACCACTTCATGAATCCCCTAGAGTGTCTATCCTTCGGACCTCCCGATCTATTGCCACATGTCCTCTCGTTCGACAATGAGGATCTTCTCCACTCTTCGAAGCTTCAAGAGATTTGAATGATCTTCACCTTTGTTCTCCCCGATAGTTTCTCCTTCGAATCCATTGATCTGTTGACACGTGTCCCTAGAAATCGGATGACTCAAATCCACTTTGGGCTTCAGAATTTCGACAAACTTGTCTCCTCTGTGCATAAAAATGAAAAACTCCGAACTTGCGAAGTTGAAAGGATTTCGAGGGATTAAACCTCGTGCAACTTACCTGGACTAGATGGTCGTCGATCCACGCACTCAGATCCAATGGCTGAGATCTATTCTTTTCTTGTGTGCTCCTCCTTCGTTCTTGACTCTAATTTGACGGTCCATATCTCTCTCGATAGAAGATCTGACGGTTGTTGTTGATTCTCCTCCTATGTTGTTGCACTTTCCTTCGAAAGAAGGATTTCTCAACAAATTTTTGAAGGCTTAACCTTCGATGTTTCTCCTACAAGGATGACTCCTCGAACTTTACTCGCTTTGTTTCTCCTCAGATTTGGACTTTGAAATAAGTCCACTTGCGCATACCTTGTGTTATTCCTCTTGAGATTTGGACTTGAAGTAAGTCCACCCTTTGGCACTCTCCTTGCGCTCCCTGAAGTTCCAAAGACTTTAGACTTAAATATTTTTCCGAAAATCTTCCTGCATGCTCCTTATGCTTTCTCAATAATATAAACCTTGAAGGTCCTTGACCTGTAAACACCTTACAGGATCTTTGCGCATACTTGCGCTATCTCTCCTGAGCTTATGCTTGCCCAAACTTCTAAGGATCTTGGCCCTTTGTCCCTTCAAAGTAATTTGTGTGCCCTCCTGGCACTCTGTGCTCATCCTCCTGAGCCTATGGACTTTGTAATGGTCCTCAGTGCCCTTCTTGCACTAGCTTCGCCCCTGAAACCTAAACCTTAAAAGTTCACTTGCGCTCTCTGTGAAGATTTGCACTCGAATATCCTCTTGATATATATCTTCTGATGTTCCCTCCTGGTAACCTCCTCCTAGAACTCAAGGCAGAGTTCTCGCGCACTCCTTGTGCCTACTCAATGCACTCCTTACAGATCCCTCAAAGTATTCAGTAACTCTGGTAAATCTTCTTCAGAGTGTTTAGCAACTCTGATAGGCATTCCTTGTCACTACTCCTTCTGATCTTCATAATGGTTCTGGTGTGCCCACCTGGCACACTCTTCTCTGAACTCGCCACAGAGTTCAAGTGCACTCCTTACACTGACTTCATACAATTTTCAATCACTCTAGTGTGCACTCCTTGCAGAAGCCTAAGAGCCCAGAACTACTAAAAAATCCACAAAGATAGATAAGTCTATCTAATTCATGCAAAGGGAGAAAATATGCATCTAACAACATACACACATATACAAAGAAACATGTAGAAAATAAGCATTCATTACACATAAAAAACATAGAAACCTCATAGGCAGGAAAAATTGCTTTTGTATTATATCTGAATGCTTATGTACAAAGATTTACAAAGGATGGACTGCAACAAAATATTCAACACTTTCTCTCCTCTTCTCTCTTGAGCTCTCTCAACTCTCTCATCTACTCATATTCTAATGAATTTTGATACAAGAGATTTTTTTACCAAAGAGGGGCTCCTTGAGCCTTCCCTGCATCTACCTACTCACATTGAATTACATTCAATTGGAATCTAGTCCGAATCAGATCTAGATCCCACTTATTGTCAACCATTAAAGGCGACTCTATATATTACAATAACTCGCTTGTACACAGACAGTGACTTGGTTTTCCTTGAGCCATCAAACATTTAATTACATTGAATTTTCATTAAAAATTTAAATTCGGGTTCAAAATGAGAGAGTTGGTGCCTCTCTTCCCTTGGAACCTATTCCTCCTTGTGTGCTGATGCGCTTGCTTGCTGATCCACTGGCGCATTTGCTGAGATGGAGCGATGCTCATGCATCAATATTGGAGGTAGGGATGAGGTGGTTGAAAAAGTGGTATGGTTTCTCTATGCTTGTGGTATCCCATTCAATGTGCTTCGCTCCCCCTATTGGCATGATCTTGTCAAAGGAATTAACAAATCCCTTAAAGGATATAAGAGACCCTCCTATGAGAAAGCTAGAACTGTGTTACTTGATAGGTAAAGAGAAAAAATTCAAAGATCTCTAACACGGTTCATAGGTGATTGGGGGGACTTTGAGGTATCCATTGTATCAGATGGTTGGAAAAATGTTAGAAACCAACATTTGATCAATGTTCTTTGTGTTTCTGCTAACAGTGCAATGTTTCTTGTAGCACATGACTCCTCCTCAATCATTGCATCTTCTCAAAACATTGCAGAGATCCTATTGAAAACCATTAATGATGTTGTCCCTTATAACATGATCTAAGTAATCACCAGTAATGCAACAAACTGTAAGGAAACAAGTAAAATCATTGAACGATCTCATCCACACATCTTTTGGTCTGGGTGTTTGGTGCACACCTTGAACCTTTTTTTGCATGATATTGTCAAACATAAAGAATGTGGATGGATTAATGACTTGTACAAAAGAGGGAAGCAACTCATCAAATTTGTCACATGTCATACAACGGTCAATTACTTAAATGACACTTATTCCAGGTTGCAGCTACTTAAGGTTGCAAAAACTAGATTTTCCAGCTATTACATCACCTTAAGGTACCTATTGAAGGTGAGACAAGATTTGGGTGCTATGTGATGATTGATGCATGGGATGAAATGAGCATCGATAGAGAAGGTGCTATTGCAATGAAGGAGACAGTTCTTGACAATCAGTTTTGGTCACAGGTTCAGTATGTGTTGCAATTCACCAAGACAATTTATAACATGATCAAGTTTGCAAATTCAGATTGACCAATCATTGGGGAGGTGTATGAGAAAATGGATAGCATGTTGGGGAAGATTAAAGACATTGTTGAGCCTATATATGTCAACTTGTATAATCATATTTGTGTAGAGGTGGAAAAATGGTGGGAAATGTTAAATATTCCACTACATGCCTTAGCATATGTGCTAACACCTAAATACTATTATGTATCATGGCTTTCATCACCAACACTTGGTGGTGGGTCCAAGAAAAAACCACACCAATATCCAAAGGTTCAAAATGGTTATATGACAACATTAGAAAAAATGGTCCTAGATGAGGCGGAGTGTGACACCATACAGAGACAATTGAGCCAATACATCCTTATCCATGGTGCCTTTGGGACGAACCTTGCAATTAGATATTGAGGGAATTTTAATTCTCTCGAGTGGTGGAACATGCATAGTGGTGTTGCCCCATAGTTGCAATGTTTGGCAACACGGGTGGTTTCATAGGTGGTGAACACTTCTTATGCAGAGAGGTGTTGGAGCACCTACAATTTCATCCATAGTGTCAAAAGAAATAGTTTGAATGTAGGTCGGGCAAAGAGCTTGGTTTATGCTCATTACAACTTGTGATTGCTGTCCTATTAATGTGAGGAGGAGAAGATGGATAAAAAATTGAAGCATTGGGACAACAATCCAAAGGAGGATAATTTGGAGGATGGAGTATTGGTTTTAGAGAAATTGAAAAATGCTCCTTTGGATGATGATGCTCATGTTGAAATGCCACCCCCATCCACTTCCATGGTCCCCATGTCGAGGATTCCAAGTACAACACTAGGGGCTTCATCTTTACTTCCGCCACAACCGTCTGCATCTACTTTTGCACAGCTTTGTCCTTCTTAGGAGGCTCCACTACCACCACGAGGAGCTCCACACCACAATCGTGGTGGTGGAAGGAGGATGGGATAGTTGTTTGATGTTTCTCCTTTTTCATTGCTTTATATGTCATAGTCTATAGATGACATATTCATAGTATTTAGAAACTAACTAAGTTTAAAGTTTAAATTTTATTGTTTTGGACCTTTCGGTCTTCATACTATTTAGTCATGAATCATGTTATTGTTACTCATTGCATTCCATAAGTTAATGGTCTACTTTATATTATATGGCTTAAAAATTTGTATGTTAGTTTGTATTTGTAAGTTTGTAATTGCTAGAATCTAGATTGGTTGATGCTTGAATGATTATATATATATATATATATATATATATATATATATATTGTAATGTCCCCATTTTGAGACATTATTACATTACAGAGTGTCATGCCTAACAAAGTAGCCAGATAGGGATGACAGCGAGTTCGAGAGATATTGAGGGGTTTTATTGGGCCTGACTTGCATCATTCATCATATTTCATCATCAGGATCCATTTCACATATCTTGGCTTTGGTTCCCTTGCATTCTGACGATTTCCGTAATTTTGAGTTATTATGGGTCATATTTTAATTAAATTCACTAAGAAGGTCATAATTGTTATAAACCTAAATTGCACTATACATGCTTACCTGGCATCAGGCCAACTCATACCCTTTCCTTGCCAAAGCCATGCTGAACAAACTCTTGAAAAACCTTTTAAATTAAGTAGCCCGCGCGTTGGAACACTGGCAGGCCTTCTACTGCATGCGTTGGAACGCTGGCTGGCCCACTATAGCCCGCATTTACCTAACAAAGCACAAAAACATGAAAGTTGCTGACAGGACAAAAAGCTTTGGGTCAGTTAACTGGAACTCCCAACCATTCATGGCCGAGAGTTCGTCCAAAACCCTAACTCCTTCTAGCCTATAAAATAAGGGGTAGGGGTACTATTTGGAGGAGGGAAAAAGATTGCAAAGAAACTCTGCCCAATTGTCGAATCCATTTGTCCCAACCCTTTAGCATTTTCTTAAGCCTAAACAGAATTCAAGAAAAGCAGTTGGAGGACAAAGAAGAGGAGGAGCCCAGGATCAGGATCGAGGAACGGTGGCCGGTCTCTATTATTATTGTAAGTTGATTCATCTTGATATTAATAAAGAATACTTTTCCCGTCCCAATGCACATGTGATATATATTTTATTTGATTTATGCTTTATCTCTAAACCTTAGGTAGAAGAATAGCATGCATGTGTAGTGTTTTGTCTTGATTGCAGGATTGTCTTTGGAAGGAGCAGCGAGAGAAAGCGGATAAAGCGCAACGGAGGATCTACATCAAACGTCGATATAAAAAGGTTAGTGGATCTCTTCCATGCTTGTGTGTGAAAAATGGGTTTGAGTATTGGGGTGATAGGTTAAAAGTGTTTCTTGAAGGTCATGATCTGTGTACAAGTTCAGCCCTAGCTTGTTAGTCTGTAGGGTATTATTTCCCAACAACAAAATTGGCGACTCCACTGGGGATATTACTCTTAGGGTTTCCGGATTTAAGTGAGGTTTTTGGGTAGTTTAAAGGAGTAGATTCTTTGTTTCTTTGTTTGTTTGTTTTCTGTTAGGTCAAAGCTAGCAGGGAACCTGGTTCATAATACCAGTTTTTCCTTGACTATTGCTTGACATTTATTATTGGGACACACAGAGGTACACGCGGCCTGCAGAAGGCCTGCACGCGTGTAACCCGCACCCTAACCTTCTGTAGCCCGTGTTTGAATGCTTGCTGCAGTGGTTTCAGTAGCGTGTAGGACTCAGAAAGCTTGAGAGGCAATCCCCTCTTCCCTGTCAGAAGTTTACCTTCTCAGGGGGCTTTCTAAATCCTGTCTGGGTCTTGTTGGTTCACTGTCTTGTTTTCAGTCTGCTTTATTGTGTTTGATTTTGCATTTTTTCTTTTTCCTTTTCTGTTAAAGAAGAAGCATCCAATCCTTTCAGAGACCCTGGTTGTCAATATCGGAGGCCTCTTTTAGGTCTGGGTTGTCTGTGTTTGGTTTTATCTTAGCCTTTATACCTACACGCGGGCTGTTTTAGTTCAGCTCACGGGTACCTGTGCGCTGTTATAGCTCAGCACGCGTTTGAACGCGTGTTGTCTCAGTGACAGTCGCGGGCCTGTCAGGTCGCCTTTCAGCCTGGGTGGGGCAGTCATCCCCTCCTGTGGTGAGAAGTGTTCCTTTCAGGGTTTGGAGTCTAGGGTGCACAGTCAGTAAGTTAGGGCCTCATATCCTTAGCTTGTGTTTTACTTAGTTGATGTTTTGATAGAAAAGACAAAAGAAAAAAAAAATTATGGTTTTTAGACAAGTGTTAGAATCGATGCTTTCTTGATTGCTTTTGTGCGTCTTTGCTCTGGTTCTTTGCGATCTGTGCTTTAAAGCCGAGATCTTATTTTGTTTTCTTGGTTTTGTGCTTGTCGGCATTTTCCCTTTTTGCTTGATTTTGCAATTAAATAAAAATAAAAATTCTCTTTTTCATTTTCTTCTTGGTTTGAAGATTGTGTTGTTGCATCAGTAGCTAGGAAGAAGCCTTTTTCATAAGTTTTGCAGTGCATTTAGCGCATAAGTAGCTCACAGATTGAGTGAAATTCCTTGATGTTTTTCTGCATGAAATCTTAGAAAATTCAAAAAAAAAAAAAAAGTCTTTCTTGTTGAAAAGTTGTTGGTTTTTGCATTTTTTGTAACAGTTTTTGTTTCCAAGCATTTCTTGTTCATTTTTCTTTGAGTCTTTACACATCATCAGTTTCAGTTTCATACCTGTGATGTAAAAAATCCCATTAAAAGCAATGCTAATTAAAAACTATTAGACTTTTTGTTTGTAGGGTTCATACGCTAGCTCAGGACTAGGGCCTTGGAATAGGTTGGAGAGTAAACTCTTCATGGCCACTCTAAGCCAAACATTGGAGTCTATCATAGGGAGTGTAGAAGTATAGTTACGGAAAGTTATCTGGGACCCCCCTCTAACATAGGGGCTAAACAAGAGGTCGCGTAAGGAAAGGTAGAGGAGATAACCCCTCCAAAGCCGGACCGAGCATAGTGGAGAACATATATCGAGGATTTGTTGAGGGATTCCATCGTTTGCATTTGCCACGGGGCTTCGTGGGTCTTGAATCCGTTCGAGGTCCTCAGTTGTCTTCCGGACCATTTTCTCTCGATACCCTTGACAGGTTTCGGGCTTGATACCCTGCTCATTGTGGTCTACCCGACTATCAACTATACCCTCCTGGTGACTGTTCACGTGCTGGCAAACTAGTTGCCAATCTTTTCTAGGGACATACACAGGTGACTACGGGGGTATACCGTGGTACCTAGGACAGACATCGGGCCATGCTTTGTAGAGTATACCCGGAGGGTGCTTCCGTATTCAAGTTGCACTTGCACCGGTAAGTTGCTCTAGTGTTGGTTGTTGTAACTGTTCTTCAAAATAGTTAGTGATTGCTTGTATTATCTCATAGGGGCTTTCTTTTAGTGTGTGTTACTGTTTGTTCGTGTAGAATACCTTAGCATGTCGTGAATCTTCTCACACAGTGGAGGATTCAGAGCTCCACCGGTCACGAAGGCTTCTGGGCCTGCCGCCGGTTATACTAGAGCCACCCCCGTCACCATTGAGGCGGAAGCTAGACCAACAAGGGTCTTTCGAAGCAACCGGGTTTCTAATCATTGAGCCCGAACAAATCCCGGAGGAATCAATTGCCAATCTTGGATCAATCGAAGCCCCAAACACCGATATCTGGACACCGGTTATTGTACCAGTCCAATTTACCGAATTCTTGTCAGTGCCTTATACAACTATGGCAACAAACGCTGCTACTTCCTCTCGGAATTCTTTCATTCCCACCACTGCTGCTACCACAGGAGAAGCATCTCCCAACTTTCCACCGTCGGTCCGGACCACCATGGCTCCGGCCGCAACTACGTCGCAAAGTGGACCGACCCCATCTATCGTGGTGGCCACAAATCCCTTCACAACTAGTGCGACAGGCTCTCCGTTTTCATATGGTATGCCTAGTTCAGGAACAAGTCCTGCACTCACTTCCTCCACTTTACAGACTTTGGGTCTGGGGGCAGGGAGCTCTAACACTCCTCTGCAAGGTCAACTTGGGGGCATTCCTGTCCCTTTCAATGTTGTTCCTCACGCTGGAGGTCATATTCCTCCTTCGTCCCCTTCGCTTGGTGGTCCGCATCAGCAGACCGCCGGGCAGCCCACACACACAAGTTCATTTGGAGCCGGGAGTCAAGGACCACCTGCGCAAACTCAGCCGGTAGGTTCGTCATCATTTGTCTGGAACGGGATGTTTGGTAACAACACTTTCACACCCACTGCTTTCCCGTCTGGGGGCACTCCCATATTTGGATAGTCTACTCTGGCATAGGGTACTATTCCTGCGCCGGGGGCACATATACCAGGACCTTGGAACTCAGGACAAGGATCCATTCCCTCCACTGGAATGTCGTTCTGGGGTAATTCTTTCCACAGTCAATGGAAC
>JASDQU010198239.1:8862-19421 GCA_032191745.1 Picea mariana | reverse complement strand
CTCACCTTGTCCCTCCAAAGTGACTTTCATTTTATTAATATTTAATTAATTATTTAAATCAATTTAATTAATTAATTAACATTTTTACCTTTGAAAAGCTCCTTATCTCTCCTTGTGGCTTCCCTGGTCACTGAAAGCCACTTCTAGCCATTCCATCCTCTAGTGTTTCTCCTCTTGATTCCAATGAGCTATTACACTGAGAGGTTCCTCCAAGTAATGTGCTTAAAATGACCTCTTCAGTGAATTCCATTGACTTGTAGCTCAAAATAGTAAAAATCCTGGAAATCGTCGGAATGCAACGAAACCAAAGCCAACCTGTGTGGAATGGCTCATAATGATGGAATATTATCATCAATGCAACCTGGACCCCACAATGCCTCTCAAATACCCCTGTACTCGCTATAGCGTCCATCTGGCTACTCTGGTTATCATAAATCTCTGCCCTGTGATGATGTCCCAAAGTGGGGACATTACATTCACTCACACGATCCGTTATCCTTCAGACATTCATTTCACTGTACCAGAACTATATCCATAGCCATATCTGTTTGTGTAGTTGGTTATCTTGGGATATGGACTGAAGAAGCGGGTTGTCAGGCGCGTGATAATTTCTCTCGGTGAGGAAATTGTTGGGAATTGATTTCCTGAAGGTGCTAAACTACAACTACAGTGCTCAAGGACTTCTTTTCCGGCCTGTTGTTGAAGCCTGGAAAGGAAGTGGGGTAGCTGAAGGACTGTTGAGCACAGAAGGGGCACACTTCCTGGGGTGGAACATGCATGTGGGGAATGAGGGGCTGTAGGTGATCCAGATTTGGATCCAGGAGCTTGATGGGGCTCAAAAATGCCTACAAATCAAAGTACTCAAAATTTGATGGGACCAATGCCATTGTGTCCATCTCATTCTTCTGATTCCATCCATATATTGACTTTCTCAAACGGACATTGTATGCAAGAGTTATTGCACTTTGATCGCTTTCCCAAACAGGTAAAAGTCAACAGGTCCAGTCAAATGCTGACATCAGCAGTGTTGACATGGTAGTGGAAAATTGACATATGGGAGCAGAGGCAGCAAGTTGACTGGGCAGTGACAAGGATCCATCCAAGTTGACAAGTGGTGACCAGTGACTAGACAGATATGGAAAAATTGGACCAATGTAGTTTGGACACATGGCAAAGTTTTGAACAAATGTGGTGGTGCCACGTGGCCCAGGCATGGGCAGCCATGTGGCACCAGTCATCACACATATGGCAAGTTCTAAAAGAATGTTTGGAGTCAATCAGTTTTGAACCCACGACCACCACCTTGAGAAATGTTCCAACACCAACACACCCACCATGTTTCTTCTTATAAGAAACACTTTTTAATTTATTTAAATTACAATACTTTGTATGGTGGTCTAAAAATATTTTAGAGTTCATGGGAATCGAACCCATGACCTATGGAAGGAAGGAACACCCACCATGTTTCTTCTTATAAGAAACACTTTAATTTATTTAAATTACAATACTTTGTATGGTGGTCTAAAAATATTTTAGAGTTCATGGGAATCGAACCCATGACCTCTTGAAGGAAGACGCTAAGCTTTGGAACAACCCCAACTACCAACGCGCCAAGGGAGAAGCTTGTAATATTAAGCCCTTTTTATTATGTTTAAAGTGCAAGGGAATAGTAATGGGCACAATTGAAGGGCACGACCTCATCCATATGACCAGGTTTAGGGGGCACATGCCTATTATGGGGAGTTATGGCTATGAATTAGCCTTTAAATCTGAGAAGCTAAACCATATGACCATCAATAGGGGTGCACGCTCATATTGGGGGGATTATCCCTATTATTTGGCATAAAATGGGTTTTGACCATATAATTATGGTTTTTATTGATTTTAATTAACTAGTTTTGGTTATCTGACCATACCTTGGTTGATATTGGGCCAAATTGAGTGCCATGAAAAGTGGGATGTTGGGATTTGATCCCTCTACCTCATGGCTATATAAAATAATTCATTGAGAGGTTTTATACAAGAAAGAAGCAACAAATAAGATTGAAGCCAAGGTCAAGTAGTCTTGAGCATTGCAAGTAGCTGAGCTTTGGAGGCAGTTTCCGGGAGTTCTATTACTCTGTTTCCAGTGTCGTCTGTTGCATCGGGTTTCTAAGATAGAGCATAATACATATAGTTAGTCAAATTCCCTATATGATGTATTTTGAATGTATATTGTAAATCATTGAATATTTAATAGAGAAGGCCTCTCGCACTGAAGAAAAAGGCCCGGAGACGTAGGCGAGATTATTGAACTCCGTTATCAACTTCTTGTGTACAATTGGTTGATGGTTTGCATTCTTATGTTATCTATTATTGCTCTTAATTATTAAATTCTTTGTTGTCTTTATATTCACATGCACCATCAGAAAAAGGTCTTGATTAAATTGAGGTTATAGTGTGTGTAATAGCTAAGCTTCGATTTTTGGATCAAGTGGTATCAGAGCAGGCTGACATTTGCAGGAACTGTGAATATGGAAAAAATATTGAAGAGAGATAGACTCCAGGATCTCGAGGAGATAAACCAAGCCATGCATCAAGAGAATGCTGAATTGCGAAGATTGGTGCAGATTATCGAGGAAGACAAAGAAAGAATGTGAATGTTGATGTTGGCAATGGAAGCAATGCGAGTTGGAGGAAGTCCTTCAGCTAGAAGCCCAAGCCCTGTTAGGTATGATGAAACTCATCCATTCTGAAGGCAATCAGATGAGGATGATTCATATACACTTGCTACTCTGATTGAGGAGCAGTCGATAGGAGACGCCCTTGGCACATTCTCTTCACTAGTAGAAAGCATTGAATACACTCTAGCCTCACCTATAGCTGATCACGAAGTCGAGTCCAAGCATCCGAAGATAGCAGCATTTGAGAGACATACCAAAGGAGTCGGTATGAGAATGTTATCGAAGTTTGGATACCGGAAGGGGAAAGGCCTTGGAAAATATGGTCAAGGCAGAGCCGAGCCGATTGAAGTGCATGAGCGTCCACTTCGAGAAGGATTGGGATATGCATGACGATCTTCTGAGGATGAGAGTCCAGTGATTCGATGCACAAACTATCAAAAGTTCAGACACGATGCTGACCATTATTGGAAGCAGCATCCAGAATTGACACCAGAATGGTTTCAGAATTGGCAAGGAAAATAGGTAGCTCAAGCCAGCAGCGACGCAAACAGTGAGTCGTGAATGAAAGATAAATAGGTTAAAAGGTATAAATCACCTTCACCCACCTTTACTGATGAGCATGCTAGAGTCATGAAACTTATTAGGAAAACGATTCCATGCATGCTTTGTAGCAGCAATAACCATTGTGTTGCAGACTGCTAGGAATAGAAAGTATATATAAGAAAAATCATGGCAACAAGAAGTATGCCAAGACATGATGACGCGACACTGCAAGTCAAAAATAATCTGCTAGCAAAATCAGTGCAGCCAGGGAAGGAGTCAAAGAAATCCAAGGGGGATTCGACTTAGTCAGGGCATGATTCCATCAGGTTTCTTCGAGCAAGAAACACTTGCTCACATTGTCAAAAGAGAAGACAATGTGACGATAGCTATTGGAAGGTGCATCCAGAGTTGCAACGCTCAACAAATCCTAAAGGTCTCAAGAAAAAGACTGATGTTGTAAAGGAACAGAAGGACATTGCAAGAGGACAATAGGCGGATGCTGCAGAGGAGCAGAGGAACGACCACGACACTTTGTTGGCAGGAGATGGGTCGTCCGAGTGGAACTGGGCAGATTTTATGCCCTATATATAAATTGAGTTAGTGTCATTGTCATTGATGTAATAAAACTGATTTGATTTATAAAATCACTTATTGAGTCTAGTTAATGTTAATTCTAGGTTGTTTTTCATTAGTTGATCTATGTAAGGAGATAGTCAGTTGATGTAATAAGCCTTTTGGGGACCAAAAGGTTATTTAGTGGGGAGGTTTGATCCATATTTGGATCTAGGAGCTTGACGGGGCTCAAAATTCCTACAAATCAAAGTACTCAAAATTCAATGAGACCAATTCCATTGTGTCCATCTCATTCTCCCGATTCCGACCATATATCCACTTTCTCAAACAGACAATGTATGCAAGAGTTATCACACTTTGACCTCTTTCCCAAATAGGAAAAAAGTCAATAGGTCCAGTCAAATGATGACATCAGCAGTGTTGACATGGCAATGGAAACTTGACATGTGGCAGCAGAGGCAGTAGGGTGACTGGGCGGTGACAGGGATCCATCCAAGTTGACAAGTGTTGACAGGCGACTAGACATATATGGAAAAATTGGACCAATGCAATTTGGACACGTGGAAAAGTTTTGAACAAATGTGTTGGTGCCACGTGGCCCGGGCATGGGCATCCATGTGGCACTAGTCATCACACATATGGAAAGTTCCAAAAGAATGTTTGGAGTCAATCGGTTTTGAACGCATGACCACCACCTTGAGAAATGTCCCAACACCAACACACCCACCATGTTTCTTGTTATAAGAAACACTTTTTAATTTATTTAAATTACAATACTTTGCATGGTGGTCTAAAAATATTTTAGAGCTCATGGGAATCTAACCTGTGACCTCTTGAAAAAAGGTGCTAAGCTTTGAAACAACCCCAACAACCAACGCACCAAGGGAGAATCTTGTAATATCAAGCCCCTTTTATTATGTTTAAAGCGCAAGGGAATAGTAATGGGCACATTTGAAGGGTGAGACCCCATCCATATGACTGGGTTTAGGGGGCACGCACCTATTATGGGGAGTTATGGCTATGAATTAGCCTTTGAATCTTAGAAGCTTAGCCATATGACCATAAATAGGGGCGCACACTCATCTTGGTGGGCTTATCCCTATTATTTGGCATAAAATGGCTTTTGACCATATAATTATGGTTTTTATTGATTTTAATTAACTAGTTTTGGTTATTTGGCCATATCTTGGTGGATATTGGGCCAAATTGAGTGCCACGAAAAGTGGGATGTTGGGATTTGATCCTTATACCTCATGGCTATATAAAATAAGTCATTGAGAGGTTTTATACAAGCAATAAGCAACAAAGAATATTGAAGCCAAGGTCAAGTAGTCTTGAGTAGTGCAAGTAGCTGAGCTTTGGAGGAAGTTTTTGGGAGTTCTATTACTCTGTTTTCAGTGCCATCTATTGCATTAGGTTTCTAAGATAGAGAAAAATACAGCTAGTCAGTCAGATGCCCTATATGATGTATTTTGAATGTAGATTGTAAAGCATTGAATATTTAATAGAGAAAGCCTCCTTCACTGAAGACAAAGGCCCAGAGACATAGGCAAGATTGCCGAACTCCGTTATCAATTTCTTGTGTACAATTGGTTGATGGTTTTCATTCTTGTGTTATCTATTATTGCTCTTAATTATTCAAGGATTTGTTGTTTTTATATTCACATGCATCGTTAGAAAAATGTCTTGATTAAATTGAGGTTATAGTGTGTAATAGCTAAGCTTCGATTTTCATATCAGTAGGCTGTCAGTTGAGTGAGCACCCGAGACAAAGTCTTTCGTGTTGTCTATGAGCCTATAATTTGGTTAGGAATTCCTTTACCCGGGTGGAGTTTTGTCCCATATTGGGGGTGACTCACTGTTGAGAGTGATGAATAGTGTAGTTTAAGGCTGGGAGGTTTGTGGGCAGTCTACACGCAGTTGGTTACATTGTTACCAAGATAAGTACTAATTGTGTGATAAATTTATATAATGCATTGTTATTTACGTGCTTATTTTACGGGTTTATCATATGTGTGGTTATAACCATCCGGAATTTTGGGTATTTCATGTATATGCTGCATGTCTATGTTTATTGTTATTACCATGTGAATTCATGCCAATACATATTGTATTTGTCGGTTATGTTTTATATATGAAGCTTCTACAAGAGTGTTGTGTGTGTTTGTTTTAAATGCATGCAGTTAGATAAGATTTATGTGGCATAGTTCAGTCGAGTGTTGGGTATGTCACAGTATGGTCCACAGTGAGAGAATGAAAGTGTTCCCACGTGTAGCGTGGCCCGACCATCGGTGGTCCGGGATGTTACAATGTGGTATCAGAGATTCAGTTCCAACACTAAGCATGGATGGGCCAAAAAGGTTTAGCTGAAGCAAATATTCATAGAAGATTAATTTCAAAGTGGCCAAATTTTCAAGTCACAGAGCGTCCATGGTAAATTTTGGTCCCGCACGGAGAATATTGACGTGCAGGCGCACACGGTAAATCTTTCCATCGTAGAAAATGTTGGCGTGCAAGTACGCGTAGTAAATTGTGGCACCGCGCAGAAGAATATTGTGTGCAGATGTGCGTGATGAATTTAGCCTTGCATAGTGAGCACACACACAATAATGTTCATGTGGTGTGCGTAGTATTGCAAAACACATAGGATTTTGGTTTGTTCGCACATAATATGAGTATAAGTTGTCTCGCGCCAGTGTATTCAATGGTGCATGTTGATTATTGTGCGCTATGGGGGCATATTGAACTTTGGCATGGTGCAATGCATTGAACAAAATGCATGTGGAATATCAATGTGTAATACAAAAAAAAAAAATGGTGCACAGTGGATATTGTTGCGCAACGCAAAAGTAGCACGTGCAAGTTATTGGTGTGACGGAGAAGGAAGGCATAGTGGATATAGGTGTGTGGAAGCACGATTTACCTTTTGGTGTGTCTGTGCAAGATAAATATGGGTGTACAGGTTGAATTTTTGTGAGCACAAAATTGTTTGGAAGGCTTATTAAGACGATGAGCCTGAGTTTAATAGAAAATTTGCATAGTATTAGAGGAAAAAGAAACACACAACTGCATTGGAGCATTATTTAAAATGAATTCAGAGTTTTTTTGAGAAGAAATAAATATAGTCTAAATTGCTAAGCCGATAGCATCTCAGAGATTAATTATGGGTTTTATATTCTTTTGATTTAGATAGATGGAAGTGAAATATAAGCTTACAAGAAATGCATACTATGAAAGAAAACAAGACTCATATCATCACCAATTAGAATCTTGTAATAAATAGTCCAAAATCCACTTCTACATTTATATAATCATTTTAATCCCAAAATTACAAAAAGGTCTTCCTGCACAGAGGATAGTTTCCTTTTTCCCTTTTCTCTTCCTCGATATAATACGTATATATAGAGGAATTATTTGTAGAATTCGAAAATGATCGAACTTCCGCATATTTCTAAAAATAGAGATAAGTTACAAAAAGGGAATGATTTAAAATAACAATTTCCCTATTTTAAAGGGACCGTTTAAGAATAGGCCTGTCATCTCTGGGGCCCCTTACCTCTACTACCAGTTGTCCAAAATTTGCTAAAATATACTTAATTTTCATTTGAGAAATCATTTCATCTTAGCGACCTCCTCCCTTAAAGTATCTAGCCAGACCGGTTGATCCTCTCCAACACTTTCAGTCGTTTCAGTGATGGTTTCTTTCTTCTATCGCTTGCTTCATTTCTTCTTAAAAACTCCCCTATTGATGACCAGATCCCTCATAGTAGGATTTATCCTGGCTTCCAATTTTGAGTCAATGGAAGGTTCTGTGTGAAATTTAGTCGCTAATATATGCACGACTATCATTTCCTTCTTACTCATAAGAAAATCTACCATGTTTCCTGAAGAAACAGTCTCACTGAATATAGCTTTGTCCATGTACCTCAATTTCGTGGACATTGAAATGATTTTACAGAGATCAGAAGGTCGAGAAAATGTTGAGATTACTCCATTTATGGATAAGATGATGCATCCATACATGAGAATTGGTAGTTATGGAGTCCCAATCATGAATCATAGTGAGATTATGTACAAATACATTTGTTTTCCATGCTCAGATAATCCATTTCAAATGATTAGCTTTTGAGTTCATTACATGGTGGCGTTCACCTGAAGTCATACAGCTGAGAAGTACCGAACGAGTGAAATGGGGTGATCTGACTATCTGTCGCCCATCCCACGAGTGGTGGTTTTGACATATTGAAATACATGACATCGCGACTTGGTGAAAGTAGTTTCGACAAACTACCTTTCGCCCAAATGTATCTCTGGAGGTGCCGCACGTCTATTTTCTCAGGAATTGGGTCTTGTCTAAAAATTGTCATGGTGATAACACCAGGAAATCAAAAGAAATAATTTGGATGTATGTATTGAACCAAAATGGTTCATATTTTTTCATGAATTATTGAATTGTTAGCCTGATAAATTTCAATGGTTGTACGTTTTGCATAATTAACAACAACTAGATCAGATCAAGATCAATGCAGATCCCATAGGAATGGAAGAGGCATAAGGGAATTATAGTGAGCAAGATGAGAGCAAAGGGATGGATGTCCATTTGGGCATTGAAGGAACAAACTCCAATGACATGGAGAAGAAAGGAATGAAAACATGAATATGGAAGAGACCATTAAAAAATTGCAAAAGGATGTTCAGATCCATAAGGTTGATAATGAAAGGATTATGAGAGCTAAGGAGAAGAAGGATGAATTCAACATGAAGTTATTGGAGGGATTTAACATAATAGAAATTAAATTGGATAAGGAGAGTGGCTCAAGCAAATCTGGAAGTCACAAGCCTTCAGATGAGAAAAGGAAAACAAGAAGTGTTATCAAACACCACCATCACTCTCCAAGGCATTCCAATAAGAGAAAAGGAAACAACTCAAGTCCATCCCCTGTCAAATAACATAAGAGGTCTGGGGTGGATGAGCTATGAGGAGAAATGAACAAAATCAAGCCTCCTACATTTGATGGTGAGCACAAGAAGGATTAAGATTCAGAAACATGGTTGTTGGGCATGAGAAAGTATTTTCAATTACATAATTATTCTTCTCATGCAGAAGGTACAATTGCTATCTATCAACTCAAGGGAAAGGCATCCATGTGGTGGGATCAACTTGTGCAGGTGAAACACATTAAAGATAAAAGTGTATCTTGGAGGGAATTCAAGAAGTATTTTGAGAAGGAATAATTGACTAAGAGATACTATGACAAGAAAATTAAAGAGTTCTTTGAACTCAAGCTTGGAAGTATGACCATAGATGAATATGAGAGAAGGTTTCTAGAACTGTTGAAGTATGTCTCTGTCATAAAGGATGAGATAGTCAAAATTCAAAGGTATTTTATTGGATTTCCATCATTCATCAGTGAAAAAATATAGTATGATGATCCCAAGACATTGGATGAGACCATAAGGCAAGCTAAATGCCTATATGATCAGCAGAAAGAAAGCCCAACTTTCCAAATGGGTTGGGAAGATGAAAAGAAATTCAATATGGATCAGAGGAAGAAGGGAGCTAAGCCACCATTCTTCAGAAATAATCCATAGGGAAAACAAATGCCTAAAGAACCGAGAACGTTTGACACAGGGAGTCAAAGGCCAAGGAAGCCACCTATTCAATGTTGGGGTTGTAAAGGAGATCATATGTTCAGAGATTGTCCTCACACAGGTGAAAAATGAAGGGTTGTTCACAATGTTCAACAAGCGGAAACAGTGGAGGACATGGGTAGAAATGTGCCAAGGATCTATGCAGCCCTGGACAACAAGCAAGCAGAGTATCAGTCCCACATGATTGAAGTGGAAGGTATGATCAACAACCAAACCATTGTTATTTTAATTGATTTAGGAGCTAGTCATAGTTATATAGACCCTAAGATGATGGAAAGGTTGCAATTTCCAAGAAGCAAGCATGGGAATTCTTGGTTGGTGCAGCTGGCTATAGGAGCCAAAATAAAATTTAATGATATGGTTAAGTCATGCCTCATGGACATGAATGGACTGAACACCAAGGCATATTTGAACATCTTGTCTTTAGGCTCCTATGACTGTCTAATTGGGATGGATTGGTTGGACCAAAATCATGCTCTCTTGAAATTTCATAACAAAGAATTCACTTGCTTGGATGAGGAAGGGAACCTAAGGAAAGTGCAAGGAATTCCCACGACAGTAACCATTAGAGAAATTTCATCATTGCAGCTGAAGAAATGTTACAGAAAATGGTGTCAAATATTTGCAACTCATATGGAAGAAACACCTAAAGATAAGGAGCCAAATTTGGAAGATTATGAAGTCCTGGAAGAATTTGAAGATGTGTTCAAGGAAATAATAGGACTACCTCCAAAGAAATACATTGATTTCTCTATAAATCTGATTCCTGGAGCAACTCCAGTGTCAAAGACTCCTTATAGAATTAGTACACCAGAGATGAAGGAGTTGTGAATGCAACTTGAAGAAATTATGAAGAAGGGGTATATACGCCCAAGTGTGTCACCTTGGGGTGCCCCAATCTTGTATGTGAAAAATAATGATGGAACATTAAGATTGTGCATTGACATCAGATAGTTGAATAAAGTGATTGTTAAGAATAAGTACTCTCTACCAAGGATGGATGATCTTTTTTTATCAATTGAAGGATGCAAATATATTTTCAAAGATAGATCTCATATCAAGATACCATCAGGTAAGGATTAAAGTGGAATATACCAGCAAGATCACCTTCAAGACAAGGTATGGTCA